>KI628696.1:0-85370 GCA_000503235.1 Sclerotinia borealis F-4128 | reverse complement strand
TATGAATTATAATCAAATACAACACCATTCACAGTCCTGTAAAGATAAACTGTCAAGTATGAACTTTAATTGGGATTCTAAATGAATGAAACAGGTATTGTGTAAACACGCTGGGAGAATAAACAGCTGCTCAATGTTTTCTAGTATCCATCAGGGTCAACCTTTCTGCAATTCATCTTTAAACCAGTCAAATATGGCAGGAGCTGTCGGAAGCGAACTTTCGCTTTTATCTTCAACTGTGACCTTCCTCCATAGCAACACACACCGTTCAATAATTACTACGAAAATAAGAACTCTTGCTTCACATCTTCTGCAAAATGACTCCAACGACTCAGAGAGAAATGCCAGAGATCCAGCAGTACGTTGTTTGGCCCCCTATGATTAAGCATATTGTTCCAATGGGTCATCTATACGATGGTCAGTCAATCCAAAAATACCATCAAAACTAACGGTTTAACACTATCCAAGAGAGTGGAAACTCTTATCCCAGAATCGGAGGACGATCAAGCGCATTGCCAAACGGACATGTGTTATTCCAATTTAACAACACATTCTGTCACAATGCAGCAGGCCAGTTTTTAGGAAGAACTGATTCCACCCTCTCATTCCTTACCAATCCCACCAACCCAGTCATGTCAAGATATTTGGCGCCACCAGAAACAAATATCGAAATCAGCGAGAGACAAATTCCAAGCTTGTTCAAGCGCTTCGAGGATGAACTTGACAAGAAAAACGACAACAAGGTTTTCTGGGCCACTGGTGGGATTGCTTGGTATCTTATTACCGGTGCCGCAGCATATGGATGGACTTTTTTCGAACACCGAGGGATTAGAAAGGATGGATCGACCTTTCTCATAGCGGTCGGCATAGCCTCTGTGGAGGTTGATTATCGTACCAATCCAACGAGTATTGTAGCTAAGCGTGAGATGGCTGGTTGGAACGAGCGTATTTTATTTTATGCGAGTTTTCCATCTCTTTGCAATGTGAAAACCTACTAACACAATGATAGCCTAGTGAGCCTCGACTTGGAACTTTCTCGGTTCTTTCCGATGGAAAGTACTTATACGCCTACGGGCACAAAGGTGGCGATCACAATGAGGATTATGATGTGGTGCTAGGTCGAGTACCTCTAGAGTTGGCAAATGCAAGAGCTTGTTGGGAGTATTGGGGCGGGGAAAGAGGTTGGGCCAAAAATCACATATTTTCCTGGCCAATCCTAAAGAACTATTTACATGGTCAAATTTTTAACACAAAGTTATTCGGAGAGGCCTCGCCATACAGGTTTGGTCTCGTCGGCTGCACCCGTACCGGTGACAGCAAGCTAATGTTCGGACGAGCTGTCAATCCTTGGGGTCCTTTCGAAATTGTCGAGCTGATGAAGGCATACCCTATGGGTCATATACAGAGATTCGCATATACTGCCCATATGTTTGCTCACCCATGGGCCTTTTCAGAGAACAAGGGAGATCTAATGGTCACTTGGAGTGAAGGAGGATCGGCAGGAAATATCGTCGCAGTAAAGATCCGTTTCGAACAGGGCATCGGTCGCGCACAACCTAAGGAGCTGAGAGTTGTCCAACGCATCGAGGAAGAACGAGACAATGACAACATCGCTCTATCGGAGCTGCAACTCAACGATGAACTGTATAGCTTCGAGCGGTATGAAAAGGATGGTGAACAGAAGACCGTAATCACCACAGCCGAGAAGAAGAATGTATTTGAGAAGGCTGCTACAGCATTTGGCAAACTATGCAACAATAATGCTGCTTAGGAGCAATCTGGACACAAAATGAGAATCATAAGATGAGCAGAACAGTTTTGACACAGTATTTGCAATAGTAGCATTCGAGGATGGTTATTGAAATTATTACAGGATATGCCATAATACTTTGGTTGGGACTACCCTGCACAGAATTGAACATATCTGCTATTTGATATCAAAGGTCCATATTATGCATTGTGAAGCTTGTCCAAGGGTATGG
The DNA here is from genome assembly GCA_000503235.1 of Sclerotinia borealis F-4128. Classification (NCBI taxonomy): domain Eukaryota; kingdom Fungi; phylum Ascomycota; class Leotiomycetes; order Helotiales; family Sclerotiniaceae; genus Sclerotinia; species Sclerotinia borealis. The sequence goes on along the minus strand of KI628696.1, from coordinate 83,388 downwards.
AATGGTGAGGGAGAGTGAAGATTGATTTGAAATCCAGACCCCGAATCGAGAAAGTAGGCGACTTTATGATTAGTCATCCATCAAGCTGGCTGATCAAAGCACGCTAATTTGAGAAGCTCGGACCGATCCTAGATATCAGGAACTTTCTTGTCGCGAACATTAACAAGCGCCTCATCTTTACAATATACAGAGAATTTGCTGTTAACAGGTACCCACAATTCTCTACTACAAGCTTCACATTAAACAGAAGATCATTATCAAATTTTGAGATAGTTTCTCCTTCTATACAGCAATTGTCATACACAAACATATAACCAAGCCTTTGAACGCCATACAGATAGACCGATAGCTACAGTATCTCTGTCAGATCTAAACCTCCCATCCTCAAACACCACCCACCAAATTCAAGATGGCCAACTACCTTGCCTCGATCTTTGGTACCGAAGCCGACAAAGTCAACTGTTCCTTCTACTACAAAATTGGTGCCTGCCGCCACGGCGACCGCTGTTCCCGCAAACACGTCAAGCCCTCCTACTCGCAAACCATCCTCCTCCCCAACCTCTATCAAAACCCTGCCTACGATCCCAAAAACAAGATGAATGCTTCGCAGTTGCAAAATCACTTCGATGCCTTCTATGAAGATTTCTGGTGCGAGATGTGCAAGTTTGGGGAGATTGAGGAGGTCGTTGTGTGTGATAATAATAATGATCGTATGTCTCTTCCATTTCCTTGCCCTTCCATTCTTTCCCGCAACTACAAGAGTATGTGTGACTAATGCATCTCCCACAGATCTAATCGGCAATGTTTACGCGCGATTCAAATACGAAGATTCGGCGCAAAAAGCCTGCGACGCCCTTAATTCGCGCTGGTACGCCGCTCGGCCCATCTACTGCGAGCTCTCCCCCGTGACCGATTTCCGCGAAGCATGTTGTCGACTGAACAGCGGCGAGGGATGCGTGCGAGGCGGCTTCTGCAATTTTATCCATCGCAAGAACCCGAGTGATGAGCTGGATCGCGAGTTGGAGCTGAGCACGAAGAAGTGGTTGAGAATGAGGGGCAGGGATGAGAGGAGTGTGACGAGGAGTCCGAGTCCCGAGCCTACGAGGAAGAGATATTAGGGAGATGGAGCTGGGCACTGTGGTTTGGTGATCTGGAGGCATGGGTTGGATGGGCAAGGTGAGACTTTGGGGTAGTCGCGGAAAGCTCACTGTGGGGAGAGAACGATCACGCTGGAGGCTCCTTCTCAGACATGCAATCTGAAGCAGAAGTCAAAACTCGTTTGAAGTTGTAGTCGTATTAGGCGTTGATGGTCATCTAGTCATTTCAATCAGTTGGGGTAATTAAAGCAAAAAGCATAGCAAAGCACAGCAGCAGCAAGAAAAAGCCCATGTATAATCACGGCATCAATAGCTTGATCAAACTGCAAATAAAAAGATATCAAAATCGTATGCATATGTTCACATCATTTGAATTCCAATATAATTGGAAAAGATTTGGTGTATTTCATTATATCAGCATCCGCCTCCCCATGTAATCATTCCGTGGATCCATTTCATCCCTCTACCCATTCTCCCGTCCAGTAACCTCGCCACAGAAAGCAGGTAATCCCTAACATATATAACATAGGTAAAGGTCAACGCCCGCCCGCCTAATCTAATAGTATATTCGAGCCTCCAAAAGTGCAAGTGCAACTGCAAGCGCATGTGTGATCCCCTGCCCCTGTCCTTTTCGACCATAGAAGAAAAAGGAAAATTTGGCAGTAAAGGAGGTTCCTTTCGGCTGTTCAGCTTGGGATGTACCAAGTATTGCCCAGCTCAGCTCATCTCGTTCCGATGCCCCCCTGCATCTTCCTTATCCATGTCATCCCTCAGCATCCACAAACTCGTCCAGGCTTTGAGTGTCCGTGTCCTGTCTATGCAGTGCGGAGGTTGCCGTCCCCTGGGTGTCTGTAGCTGCTGGTAAATCTTTCCTGAGATCATCATGGAAGTCAATTAATGAGCTCTGATTTTGGCCTTGTACAGTACTTGTGGACTGGAGGGTACGCTCGATATCCTTTTGTTGCTGCCCGTTATTTTGCGTCTGGGCTGCGTGGAGATCGGCTGGTACATGCTGGTATGGAGCCGCCGCTGGCGAGTTACTCCTCAAATCAATGAGATTCTCCTTGTGCTTCTCCTGAGGGGGTAGTGAAACCGGGGCTGCTGCCGCTGATACTGGTTCTGGCACTGGGCTGACCTGTTCGGTATGTTGGTGGTGCTGTGGAGGAATACGGTTTTTCTCCGTGGATATCTGACCTGGAAGGATTGGATAAACCGCAAGGATCTGTTCCGTCTGTTTTTGTGGACTGTCGCCATCACTGTTTTCCGTATTAGTACGAAAATGTGGCAAACGATTTCTACCTCACTTACATGCTGGCATTCAAGATCCAATCCAGATCTTCTTCACCTTCTTCGGAACCGCCGGGACCGCCTCTCACTGGTCTGAACAGCCTGGGAGTCCATTCAACACCCTCCTCTGCCCTCTTTGCTGCTTCGTCTCTCTGCATGTCTTCAATAAATGTCTTCTCATCTGTCGCAACTTCGTGGTTGCGTTCCTTAACGGCTCTCGCCGTCTTCAGCCATAACTTTTGCGATTCTCGATCCTCTTGTTCTTCTAATGGCCTCACCAATGGAGATGAAGGTCTCGCTCTCGTGGCATCGAATAGAAGGTCTTTCTTGCCCGTCTATAGGTACAATCAGTAAATCTCATAATTGTCAAGGGTCCAGGAATCCATACCTTAATGCTCTTAATAAACATCTCCCCATTCCACATACCCGAGAGTTCATAGAGAATTTCTCCTGTCTTGTCATTTTTAATTGTACCCCCAATAGCGTTGTATGTTCCACCAAAGTAGCCCTTCGTCTTGAACTCAATATCTGCACTGAATCCGAGCTCTGGGCAGCGCACAAAACTGTGATCACCAAGCTCATACTTCATTTTGCCGAAAAGAATACCTCGAGCGTACATATTGGGTTGGGTCAAAACACTAGTAGCAAGTTAGCATTTGATCATTCCCTATAACATAACCTGAATTCTGCTGTAAGGAACCTACTATCGTTCTCCTTTGGGTCCAGTTCCTCTATTTAAGAGCCTCAGTATAGCAGTCCCCTCCATCATACTAGCGGCGGAATTGCCCAAAAATTTGCTTCGAGGCTTCAAGCACCCATCAATACGTATGTTATGTTCTGGTGCCATATAAAAGTAGCTCGACTTTGGAGGATGATGTGAGGTCTGCTCGGAAATATAGTAGCCTTTGGTATTGTCTGGGAACTGCCAATAGCAAGTATAGATCTCGCCGAGAATAGGATTGAGTGGTTTCTTCACTCCTCTGCACGATATCTCATTAGCACAACATCTCCTCTTAAGAGGATGAATTCCGCCTTACGGGGGTTTGATGTGCCATCCACTCAAATAGAACTTAACAACTGAAGTAAATCTTTGTAATGGATCGTCTACCTCCGTCATGGGCAAAAGAGTTTCCGGATGTGCCATGAAGCTATACACTATCAGCATGCCTGCCCCCATCACGTTGCATTCCTCCCGAAGTTGCGGTATATACGCACTTTGTGATTCTTTCCAGCATACTCCTTGGCTCGAGGATGAAGGTAGGCAAGACGACGCGGCTCAGATCCGCTCCAGGACGAAGTTGTGAGATGATGTGGGAGAGAACTGTATACCATTCCATGTCAGCCTCTGCACATTCTCTCTCCCTTCTCGAATCTCATGGGTTCCTACCATTTCCTTGGTCTGGCTCAACGACTGTAGTCTCGTCCTCGGGATCAGAACTCTTCGATTCGTCGATGGAAGACTGGTTGCCTGGAAGTTCCATATTGTCATTAGCGATGCTTTTCTTTTGTCTAGTTCACTGTGAAGCATAGCATATCACATCGATAAACCACATTCCAGCAACGGAAATACATACTTGCACCAGACTGCCTCCGATGAACAACATGTCCTAAGCTAACCATGCTTGCGATATATCACAATTCGGTGGAGGTGTGTTTTGGTGTGTTTGTGAGAGAAAGATTTAGTTGTATCAACCAATGGGTGCGTATAGGTGAATGTTTATGTAAGAATACTCGTACCATGAGAGTCGTCTATTAACTTTTTGAAGCTCCCGCTGGCACGCGATATACGAAATAAATTGTATACCAAACTCTGATAATATTATTCTTCAACGTTTAAACCGAAATCCGACAAGTGAAATAGTCTTCTCAGGCCGAGAAACCTTGGAATACTCTTGAACGTGACAATTTAACAATCAAATAGTTCTCAGAGTCAGGCTTACCACCCCCCCCCACTCATTCTATCGATTAACCAGCCAATTAGTCCTTATAAAGTATCAAATGAATCTAATTAATCAAAATATCAGAAAGTTATCTGTAATAAAGATTATGATTCTATATTTCGAATAATTTCTTTGAATCAGAACATTGACATCTATTCATTAGTACTCGTAGTATTACTAAACATTACATCACTTACTCAAGTACGTACTTATAGATAATTACAATACCTACCTACCTAGTAATCAGTACAATGCAAAAACATTCCAATCCAAGAATCCATCCCCGTCCTCCTCCCCCCCATCCATCAAATTCAAATGCACTGACTGCTGCGGGGTCAATGAATGACGATGATTTTAGTCTGCAAAAGTTCAATCAATGTTCATCCGAAAAGTCCGCTTAAATCATCAATCATCAAATATCCATTATAATGCAGTTGCTATAGCATATATCAAGAATTATAAACATAACTACTCAGTATACAACAATAGCCGCAATGAGCTTCCTGAGCTATACTGAGTAATAACTACCCTCCCCTCCCCACCTAGCCATTAACCTCACTCTATCCAATATCAAAAAATAATCGACATATATCAAACCAAAACATATTCAAACCAAAACACATTTAGAGTATTGATACACCTAGATACCTACTCGTAGATATATATTGAATAATTCAACCCATCCATCTATCTATCTATCTGTCTATCCTTCAACCACCCCCCGCCTCCCACCCCAACAGCTCCGAATACCCTTCTCATTCAAAGCATACTCTAGTACACTACGAAACCAATATGTATTAATTTATCCATATCCCATATTCCCATCCATAATTAAAGTTCCCATATTCACGATCCGATTCGATCCAATCCAATGGATCGGATCATGAATGCCTAACCATTCCCCCTTCCTTTCTTAACCTCCAGCAACCACACAAATTCCTCCCGTCCCATTCATCACCTTCTCCTTACTATGTTTATTATTAAAAGGGATCGTGAATGTCAGATATTATATAGACAGAATACGTGAATTATATGCCTTTCTGATTTTTCGGGGATTCCTTCCTCCCCCTTCTCCCAATCCGCTTCAAACAATCAGCTATCCCCTCCCACACACCCATGAAAATTCCATCGCTATCCACCCGTCGCCATGTTAAACTCCGGTCCTTTCTACAGTACATACATGGCTTTAAAACACCAAGAGACTTTTTTTCTGACCAAGGAAATTCGTTGATGTGACGATCAAATGTATATTAGTAAAGTGAAAAAGTAAAATGTATGCGTAAAGAGCCTTCCATCATCGAGGATGATCAATAGATGAACCTCCACTAATCCGTCCATCCACCAGTTCAGCAGAGCTGCCAAGATATTGTGGGTTGTTCTCCGGAGGGTTGATGGTATGGATGTGGTGCTGGGAAACATATCCCACACTCGTTGGCCGATCATTTCCGTAGGCCTCTGTGAAATTGCCAAAAGAAGTGTTCCGAGAATGCCCACATCCTTCATGCGGTCCTATGCTAGATTTGGCAGATATGTCGGAATGTCGCTTATTGGAATTGGACCTCTCGAACGGAAGGCGCGAAGTGAGAGAGTTGTGAGGCGTGTGGCGCCTACTGCCAGGAATGGCTAAATCCACACTTGTGTTCTGTGATTTTCGGCGTGAGCTTCTTCGCGGAACTGTGGGTATTCGAGCTGGAGGGCTTAAGGGCATATTTGGTATCGGATCGCCAGCTCGGGAACCATGAGGGACTCTTGAGCTCGCTTTGGAAGGAAATCTACTAGGCAACTCCATACCGCCTTCGGGAATCTTTAGTCCTTGCAGCGAGGGAGGCAAATCAGAAATCCTAGTCATCTCAAACTCGTCTTCGTCATGGTAGCTCTGTCCATCGTCTGATCCCATAGGGCTTACCAATTCACCATCGTCAGAACCTGCTCCATCCACGTGCGATGGACCACCTTGTCCTGACGGATCAGCCCGCTCACCCTCATCATCAGAATCGGAGTCAATCGGACCATGTCGAATCGCTCCCGTGGCAACTGGAATCCCCTCTGGCGGCGATTCATCGCCAGGTGCATTTCTTGCGTTACTCATTCCTGGTGGTGGCATTCTTGAACTTCTCACCACCTCGAACCCTTTACCCTTTTCCTTCGTCTTACCTTTGAAGAGGCCCTTGAACCAGCCCGCGGCAGAGGCAGGAATTCCTGTGGGATCTGTTGGACCAGTCTTGATTCTTCGGCTAGGTGCTTCGGCGTTCAGAGCAGGTCCACGAACTCCGTAGTAGAAGTCAACCTCTCTGGTAGTGTAATCAGCTTTTGATCGGCTGAGCTCCAGTGGTCCTCCGTCTAGTGCTTGTTGTGGAGACGGACTGTTACGGCCAGAACTTGAAGGTCCTTCAAACGGCTCGATGGTATCAGGATCGGCGGGTGGTGATTCATGTTGACTCCATCGCCTATTGGTCCACTCACCACTAGCCCACGAACCTCGACTCCTTGCCCCTGGGGAATAAGCATCTACCGTCGGCCGGCGGAATCGGGGAGGCCGATAGTAAGGATCAGCTGCGTCAGTAGTGTCCAGGCTTAATATGGCACCTTTATTACGTCCTCTACCGGTCGGCGCTGCAGCCGACGGTAAGAACGAGAATGTACTTGCCTCCCCTGGTGTTGTTGGAGTACAAGAGCTGGGCGCACCGCTGCCGACATGATGTGTAGGCATTGCACCGAAAGCATCTACGACCAGACCATCCAAATTTGTACTTTGTCTGTTGAGCAAGTTACCAGCACTGCCAGCAGATTGACTACGAAGCCTGCCTCCCTCGCTTAAATATGACTTTCTGTCTTGTTCGGAAAGCATAGCGGCACTTGATAACTGACTTTGACGCGATGTGGCGTCCCGGCGAGATAGCCTTCTAGACAACTGTCGCATACCAAACACCTTAGACAGACCACCTCTAGCAGCCCCGCTCTCATCTCCCCCGGCTCCCGCAAGCCTGGCAGCAACTTCGATAATCGTCTGGACTGCATTCAGCATGAAGCCAAGGATGAGCACAATAGCATGCATGAGAAGAATCGCATAGCCAACCCATCCCTTTGGCCCCGGACTAATACCGAGTGAAGGAGCAAATGCTATCATTAACAAAATGGTTGAAAAACGTACGGCGGCGAAGAATGTGTGGTAGGCATTCATTGATGTCGGCGAATGGAAGGGGCGAAATGCATGTAATGTCAATATCGTGATGACCTCGCAGATTGCAAGAAGAACGAGCTGGGCAATGCCAGAAGGTTGAACAGCTCCGATTGAGATACCGCGGAGAAATGTCAGAAGTACCGGTACGAGGGCGAAGGGGGCCGCATTATCCGAATATGTATTGTACAATGCTCCGTAAGTAAGAACCGTGGGAAGGTCATCGAATAAATAGGATTTTGGTCTTGCCGTCGCAATGAGGTATAGCAGGTAGATGGCAAAAACGACAATCACGATTAGCATCAGTAAAGCCAAGCCGGTCGTATAGGCTGGTGATTTAGACGCCTCGACTAGTTGAAACATTGAAAGAGCAACGATGGGAAGCAAGAAATAGTTGAACACAATGCGAATCACATTTCCAACAGAAAATGGCATGTTTTTCTTCCTTAGATCCTCTTCTTGTGTGCCCTTAAGAAGTCTCCACACCCAACGCATTGCGAAACCGGTTTGAATAAGTACGAGGACGACTCCAATTATGGCTAGAAGCCAGACGGACATCCCGGCCCAGACATCGTCGACTTCTCCCATTCCAATCAACTGTCGCATCCGATCGAGACCATAGGTTCCATTCACTACGTATATGCCATCTACCAGGCTGTCTTTATAGGTATTGCTAACGAAGCTTTCGTTAAACATCAAAGACGACCAGGAGACTTTACTAACAATAGGTTGATAAAAACCAGGGTAGTCGAGCGTCAGGCCCCCGGTAAGAGCAATGAATTGGATGTATTGTAAGCAATCGCCGAAGCCAGGTGTAACCAAACGGAGAAGATCGGCATCTCGGCCATAATTTGTTGTCCATCGAAAGATATCATTAGTACCCCAAGGACTGTATATACCTGCGAAAGCAGTTGCAAATCCCACACACACGAGCACAACCATAGGGATATACTTTACAACCCCAGCTAAATTGCTTCCAATATCGGGCGTGATATCGGCTGATATACAGCCGATAGGGGTAGCAGCAGTATCGCCGTTCTTGATCACCATTGTAGTAGTGAACGAAGTGAAAGCATACGATGAGTAGAAGTTGTTGTTGAATCCAAAAGAGGGAAAAGTGTATGGATCCCACCTAGAACGGATTAGCCATGAGAGCAATCTAAATGCCTTGAATTATGGCTTACCTTGATGCATTGAAAGAAGGGCCAAGAGGACATGTGCCGTTGACAAGCTGATTACAGAAATCTACATAATCATTGTATGGCTCATAGGTTAGCACTGTGACTTTATTAGAGAGCGTTGTAAGTTTCTGAGATGTTGGTTCTGGTTCGTCTGCAATCTTGCCATTGTAGGTGTCGGATGAGTTGCTCTGCCAGTATGCTGTTTCGTTGGATAGAGGTGGACGAGATGTTTGTGACCCCGGGCCCGATCCCTTAACATCACCCCATACTTGAACCGCAAGGTTATGAGTTGGTTCGGTGGTATTGAAAACTGCCCATAGGAAATAGGGAACAAATTGTAATTCATAAGGCTCGTTACCCTGGTAACTCTCTTCCAAGCAGTTCGAGAACTCTATGAATACGGCGGACACAGGAGCGATCCAGAACGTTGAGATCAACACAACAATAATTCCCCAGACACTGAAAGAGGTCTTTGGAGAAGCTCCGAACCAAGGACAGGGTACATGTCTTTGCTCATGGACAGAGGCTGGCGGCGATGGATGCGTTCGATTTGAGTACTGTTCGCCTTTATATCTCCTCCCCCGTATCCTTTCTTGCTCCCAGCAGTCCGCCGCAGACATCGTCAATATGGTATTCGGACGACTCGTTCGATCATGGTCAACATAGAAATTCGCATTGACCTGAGCTTCGTATCTCGAATTTCCTGGCATTGGTAGTACGAGTGACCGTACCCAGCGACGAGCTATAGTTAAGCCTAAGCATACGAGGTGATGATTTGCTCGACTAGTTTAGAAAGCCATGGTGATGTGGTCGCCGTCACAAATGAGTGAGAGTGCCTGAAGATAAATAATTGGCCCGTAATTAGCTTATTCAAAATTCTAAACGTGCTGTATGATGCCTGGTTCCTTCTAAAACGCCCAAAGTGTATTTTGTTGGCAAGCGCTACTGAAGGTCAAAATTTGTTTGATAGATGGCAAGAATTAATGAGATCACAGCGAAAATTGATAGGCCAGTAAATGGAAATCCCTTACAAAATGGATGGAAGAAAACGATGGAGATTTGTTGGTTTGCTGTAGAAGCTGGAGGTTGTACTGACGGAGGAAGTTGGACGTGGATCTCGTAATTGCGGGTTTCCGCGCAAGCCACTGGAACTAAAAATGTTTCTGGGTACGTCGGCTCTTTTTTTTTATATTTTGCTTATTTTATAGAAGATAATTCTAGATTACTTAGTACATTGATCATCCTCTTAAGGGTTTTTATCAATTGTTTCGTTTCTCTAGAGTCATCTAGGGTCATTTAGGTAGGAATATCCTTGATTACTGACTTATAGTACCTACTAGTATAATCACCACAGGTACTTAATGTCAATGCCAAATGTCATCAAATGTCAAAGTCAATTCAATATTTTAAACTTTTCATGGGTGGTGTGGCTGTGGTTTCTCAAATCATCTAAATGGTCGATCTTTCCAAAGTTATTGTTCTGATTGGTGGGTATGGAGAACATATTCTATAAATAACCTACCCCTAGTAGCACAGGGGGTCAGGATACGGAGTTGCGTTCCAAGAGATGCATCAAATATCTGCAATAGGTAAGGTGTGGAAGGGTGTGGTGGGTATGGGATCAAGATCACGAATTGACCCCTTTCAGACATATTGTTCTTTCATTCAAATCGATGTTGAAATTGTATAGACTTTGTACGTATCGTATGTCTATTAGCATACCGGGTATACCATGCTCTGCCGCTAAAGAAGGCGAATACCGGTACCTGTACTAGCAGTGAAGATCATGAAGGCAATAATGCATCTCCGTTCGCTTGTAAGAACGATTAGAGGTAACTAACTACTCGTAGGGGTATTTCAAAGTCTGGATCTAATCCGCATCTAGATGACTTGAAGATTCTATGATGAGAGCTCCGGAAAAGAAGACCGATGCTCTCCACGTACAATGTTGATTGTATGGCAATAATGCTGCTGCCAGCACCCAAAAAACACCCAGCACAATAATGGATATCTCTCCGTAATGCTATTCGCTAATATTCAAATTCCAGAATATGCGCCGTGCGCCTCGCATCCATATAACACGTGCTATTTGTAGCAAATTCTTATATGTCTAAAAGCTTGCTTTTATCTCCTTACTGATCCCATTCGTGAAGCCATTTTTACTGGCGCGGGTAATGATTTGGTAAATGTATCGCGTTCTGAATAGGAGAGTTAGCAATCGAAAACCTGTATATATGAACATCAACGCGTTCTTTTGTCACCGGTCGATTGGACTGGATAACCTATAGCTTTGCTAGGAAGCCGGGAAACCAGGGCACATATTGGGGTCTGGGTAAAGTCAATGAGAAAATAAAACGTCGCACATACCCGCCTCCGTATCAAATACTACTGTGATATCATCATGCTCGCCGGGGTAGTCAGGCATCTGAAGGATATTAGCTGATTGATATCCATGCTGGTGCAATAATGTTAGTGTCTTGACAAAATACTTACATCCAAGTTGACGAAACCACTATCTTGTCCTTCACCACGAGGCTTTGGCATAGAGAACTTTGCGTCAACAATGCGTAGAGAGAACCTTCCACTCTTGTTTGAGCTCTCAAATGTATCGGTGGATTTCAAAGTGAAGCCCATACAGTCCCCGTGATTAAAATTTTCAAAGAAAGCAAGCAATTGCACGGTTCTTTCTTTTTGAACCACTTGCAATCTAGTTATGGCAGCATCCCATTTTTTGTAGATGGGTACCACCATTCTTCGCCGCGAAATGTTGAAAGATGATGCCCTGCCATCAAAAACAACAATAAATCCTGTCAATGCTGTTTGGAAGAGATGAAGTTCTCTCAGGCTGGGGAAGACATAAGTGCGGGTTGTTTCTGCTCTCGCAATTGTCCCCAGCACTTCAGCAAATTCCTTGGTAGACTGATTTGACGCCTGTGCTTGAGTCGCCATTATGGTCATATCGTGCTGAGGTTGCCTCAGTATCTTTAATTCATTGGTTGAGTGAAGATCAAGTCGAAGTTTCAACTCCCCAGGTCCAATGTTGAATCGGTCTGTGAGTGTACCTGTTTTAAAATCCATAATAACTCTTAAATGTTCCGAAAGAACAGTCTTGGTGGTCTGGATATCAAAGGCATCTTCATTGATTATTCGGACACTTTGCCATTCCAAGCCTGCGAGGCGCGGCGCTAGGCCTCCTGGTTCCTCAATGACAAATGATCGAATGGGAGTTTCACCATATACAGTCTCTTCACGTCCTATCACTCCGCCCGTGAGTAGAGCATGCAATCTAGCCCTCTGATCTGCATCTTCAAAAGTAAAGACCATTGAGGACCTAGGATTTCCATCATCAACCTTTAACAGAAGTGCTGGATGGCCATTATCACCTCGTAAAAAACTGAATTGGATGTGAGTCGTGGGTAAGATATTTTTCTCGATTCCTCGTAAATTTTTGGTCATCTTTCCAGTCATGACAGCAAGTCGAAAGCCCCTATGCTTCTTTCTTGGGCCTGTAGCTGCCTTTTCAACAGTGCTCTTTTCAAATAACCTTACCTCGCATTTCGGCACAGCTTCTGTCGGAAATGACTGTGCTTGCTTTTCTTGGCCAAAACATTGGAAAGCTTTGATGGTCATCTTAAAGACTATGTCTTCGTCCTCGAGTCGAGCTAGACTTTGCCGAACACTGTTTTGGAAATCATAGGAGCCCCTGAGACTCCTATAATCCTGTGGCGTACAATTGATCCGAAGCTCGAAGCCTCGGGGAAGCTTGATGTTGAGTGAGTTGTTCTTTTGCATCCAAGACACATCATTCCACGTGGGACCGCGAGTTTTGTCGTGCTGAATCATGAGCTTCAGGGTGCCAGTTTGGTTGGTTATTACGAAACTCAAGTCTTCCTCATTATTTCCTCGAACGATAGATAGAAGACAAGGGCAGCGATAATGCTGCGAAGCTGCTTCCTCCAACAGGTAAACATCCACAAAGTGACGTCCATATGTGAAACTTGTGTCTGAGTCACCTAAAGGAAGAACCCCAGACAATGTCAACGTCGTATTAGGTCGCTGTAGTGACAGCAATGATCGGTCGCCTTCATCTCTCGTCCATATCTGATTATCGATACCTTGGGGCAACGGTGCGTCTTCGCCCGACGGTGGGAGAATATTGTTGCGTTTCATAGACTGCGATTTTTTGATCAGCAAAACTAGATCACCCTGTATTCATTGAGGCTTACCATTGTCAGCTTCTTCAAGCCAGATAAAATTGTTTGTCTTGATTCCAGAGCATCATTGATAACGTTTTGCAATGTATCTACAGTCCTTTGGTTGGTCATCTCGGGACATTTGGGAGCAATCTTTCCCATTAGCCAATATACCTTGGCCAAATTTGCATAAGCTTGTTGACGAGCAAGTGAACTGTTCTGCTTTGCTTCTGGCGTCGTAGATCGATCTCTGATACTACTTTCCAGTTCGGACCGGCCTCTGAGAAACCACCATAAAGCACCTCTGACAAGCTCTTCGAGTGAGCATGATGAGAGTGGTTTCAGTGACTCGGCTGATAGTTCAAATAACGTGAACATATGCGACGTGCGTATAGCAAAGTCATTAAGGGCATCATCCCCTATGGCAATTGCGGCGTCTTTCAGATTAAACTTTGGGGCTCGTGAGGGGGGAGGGGGACTGTCCACCGCACTAACGGAATTGGTAGTTGAAGTTCCTGAAAATAATATAGGGCTCTCTTCCGCGATAGTAGGGTTTGAATTCCCACTGTCGCTGGGTGTCTCCGGCCTCCCAAACGAATTCGTCGGTAATCCTGACGAAGAGCTTGAAGGTGGATTCTTCATCGCATTTGGATTATTTGCTTCTCGTGGGGAAGAAGCAATGGTTCCTGTCAAAGCTGCGAGCGCGGATTCCCGTTCTACAGAATGACCTGACACCGCTCTTACCAATGCTTTGCCCTCTGATGCACGCATCGCCGCTTCCGCCTTGGCAGTAAACGAGCTATGCGATCCGGTCCTCGCAGTACCATTATAGCTCGCCTCGTTTCTTTGGTTTCCGTTAGGTGAAGACGCTTCGTCTGGTGCAGAGTCATTATCTGATATCGTTGAGAAGCCTGTTTGTGTACGTCGTAAAGGTCCCGGTCTAAACATGTCGGGATCCCCAAATTTGTCGGCAGGTCCCTGTGAACCATAGGCGGGGAGAGGACTTGGTCTTCGGTTTTGTTTCTGCTGTGGAATTGTTGCAGCTCGACTTCGCAGAGCTTCTGCAATATCGGCTGTTGGCGAAGCACATTCATCGCCTCCTTCACCAATAAGTTCTGGTTGTGCCTCTGTAAACCTCACGACCAATCCTTTCCTACTACGTTTTGGACTCGCAGATCGATTGCGCCTGGCATTATTCACTTCGGCCGAGGTGGGCCAACGTCGTGCGCTGGATGTATCGATTCGACCAAGGACAGGCGGTCGAGGAGGGGTACTCGATGCTGCGGTGTATGAGGCCGTGTACAATTTATCGGTAGGTCCATGAAGAAAGTCGGATACCTCTTCTGCCGAGGATGGTTTCTTTTCCTTTCCAAATAGTTTCCCCATCAATCGACCCTTGAGCTGTTTGTTTTCAAGCTCTTTCCTATCGGTTGTATCCATCTTCTCATTGACAATGATTTACTAAAATGTTGGAATTGGAAATCAAGCACACGACACAAGTAATAACGAAGCAACAAAAGTGAAAGTCCAGAAAGGAATGAATCAAGAAAGATGTGAATAGATAGATGATGAGGATTAAATTGCAATTGCAATAAAAATAGTATTCACTTGCGCGTTCAGGGTTGTTTATCTGGTCAGTATAATTATAGGAAAGATAGGTATCCTACAATCAAAATTGCCGCAAAATATAAGGCACAGCCAAGGCCCAAGATATGCTTTAAAGGTTGAGAGCCATTGCTAGGGCATCGTGGATCCTTACTGGACGGTGTTTCAGGGGATGAATAAAAGTATAAAGGGCTGCGACGACTCGTATCAAGTCTACAAGAAATGAATGAGCCTTAATGGGTGGAGACAGTAATTATTGTAACTCGTACCGGTATATCTCAAGGGTCCAGGTCCATTGAACCCAACCGCTAATGGCTAATGGCCAATGGCTAATGAGCAAAAGCTCAATTGAATGAATTCATGTACAATCAATATCGACAACGCCAACGTTTCATGTCTTTGCTAATGAACAACCCAATTTCCAACTATCTCTCTATCAACTCCCGAATCTGCAGGTAAACCAACTTTGCAGTTATTCGACTACATCGGCCCATCCTATTCCTCACTGAATGCAGTCTGCACTACATACGGAGATTACCTACCTAGGTAAATTATAGTTATACAAAGTATATAGAACACCAAGGTAATCAAGAGGACATTCATTCTCTGAGACTGTGAATATTACACATTTAATATACCTAAATTATGCTTAAACTCGAATTCAGCTGGTTCCGATTGACATATTTTTGATGGTGGGGTGGGTGGTGAATTGTGATACCGTTAGAATATGATGCTTATGTCCCTGTACTCATGTACGCTTTGTTGTAAAAAGCGACGATTAGATTAAAATGAATGCCCTGTACTGCTGAAATCTCTAGGGCTCCATAATAGCTTGAGTGAGTATTAAGAAGAGGGCCACTCTACTTCAGAGTACGAAATATTTAATAGAGAAAGAAATAATGTCTGAAAACAACTCTTCCCATATTAAGAACAAGGAACCAACCCTATTCGCTCGCCATTCATACAGTTAGTTGTCAACAAAATTAAAGCTTGTTTTTGTTAATACTACCACCTACTTACCTACTTACTGACTGTACCTCCTCACTCTTTCTAAAACCCTTTTCGGCCTTTGTCTGTCGTCATCGTGATTCATTTACGGAGATCAGCTCAAATCCCTTTTATATTTAAGCTCTTTTACAAACATTCTTACCAAAAACATCTTCCCAACCTCACAAAATATAAAGAGCGCAATCTTGAAGTTCTGAATAACATACCTAGGTATCTAAGTTCAGGGTCGATCCATGATTCATATCTGTCAAACTACTATCAAATTACCCAATTTTTTAGGTGGTTGGGATTGGTCAATTTAATTAGATTCATTGCCTATCTTACTCTCCCGTAGCTTATAGCTTCTAGCCTCGCGCCATCTACAGCCTCTTGTAGTTCACTTTAAATCAACTCTTGAACGTCTCGCATATCAGAAGCTCCCTTTTATTATTTTACTCACTACTCTTTCCAGCGACCCATCACGTCGTTGTCGGTTTGAATCCAGCACTGTTGAGTGACGGTTGGAGCTTGGCAACCTCAATTGGTCTGGAAAAGCACAATCATAGCAAATATGTCGACAACAAGGGGCTTGGAGGGGGAATTAAAACAACAGGGTGCAGTGGAAGCAGCACAAAATCCTGATAGCGCGGTAACATCGGCGGATGCGCAAGCGAAGATTGTCAATGAGAGTCAGAAAGCGGGCGTCCTGGCTTTCTCTTTCGACCCAGATGCGAGTCCAGAGGCAAAGGCAGCACAGGCTCGGGCTGTAGGTTATATTCTCTCCAATACTCTAAAGCTTTGCTAATAGAGAAACTCGTGAAGCATGTTCCGGAAGGATTTCATCATGAGCACAAGTCAAAAGGTGTCGCAATCGCTACAGATATCGACGATGGCTCACCGGGAGCTTACGACTTACCACCCCCCTCTACTGCTGGAGCTCTCGCAGCTCCTGCAAAAGGCAGCAAACAATCAGACCAGCCAGTAGCGAACGGATATGTTGACGAGGATGAGGATGCGCGTTGGATCGAAAGAGCTGGTTGGGCTCCAAGATTTGGCTCTGGGGATTCTGGCGAATCTATCGAAGGGGAAAGTCTCATGGATCACCAAACTTGGATTGAGGGCAAAATTGAAGATAAGTTTTATGGCGGTAAGTTGGCGCCCAGTATTCTGCTTAGAGATGGTTCTAATCTTATACAGATTGGTATCAAAACACTGCTGTCATTATATTCGCATGTCTCTCTTCATGGCTGGTAGCCACCCTTGGTGGAGGTCTCAGTTGGGTATTCATTATCATGGCGATATGCGGTACCTATTATAGGACCTCAATACGCCGAGTGAGACGCAACTTCCGTGACGATATTAATCGAGAGCTTGCCAAGAACAAACTGGAAACGGATACAGAAAGTCTGGAATGGATGAACAGCTTTATGGTCAAATTTTGGCCAATATTTCAGCCAGTACTCGCCGAAACGGTCATCAACTCAGTCGATCAAGTATTAAGTACAGCAACTCCAGCGTTTTTGGATAGTCTCCGCATGAAGACATTTACGTTGGGTACCAAGCCACCTCGACTGGAGCACGTGAAAACATATCCCAAAGCAGAGGACGACATAGTACTCATGGATTGGAAGTTTAGCTTCACCCCAAACGATCATGCGGATATGACCGCTCGCCAAATCAAGAATAAGGTCAACCCAAAAGTTGTCCTCGAAATTCGAATTGGAAAAGCAATGATCAGTAAAGGTCTAGATGTTATTGTGGAGGATATGGCCTTTTCGGGTTTGATGCGTATCAAAATCAAACTTCAGATTCCGTTTCCTCATGTGGAAAAAATTGAGATCTCATTCCTGGAAAAACCTAGTAAGCATTACTTTCCTTGTCTTTTGGCCTCACATGGAAATATCGCGGTCCACATAAGAAAAGTACAGCATCATGGCCGCAAGCTGGAATACCCTCAAATTATTTACGTCTTATCTCATCACAAAATTTCGCATTTCTCGACGCTATCTTAGCTATTGATATATCTATACATCATGAACTGTTCGTGGACCTTGTAAACTGACTTTTCAATAGCAATCGATTATGTATGTAAACCTCTTGGAGGCGAAACACTTGGATTCGACATCAATTTTATCCCTGGACTTGAAAGTTTTATTTTAGAACAGATTCACGCGAACATTGGTCCGATCATGTACGCGCCAAATGTGTTCCCAATTGAGGTCGCGAAAATGCTGTCTGGATCTGCTGTTGATCAGGCTATTGGTGTATTGGCTGTTACTCTTCACGGTGCTCAAGGGCTCAAGAATCCCGACAAATTTGCTGGAACACCGGATCCATATGTTGTCCTGTCAATCAACAACGGCGCTCCTCTAGCACAAACCAAGATTATCAAGGAAAACGCAAATCCCAAATGGAATGAAACGAAATACGTTATTCTTACATCTTTTACCGAGAGCCTCACAATGGCTTTATTCGATTACAATGAGTATCGAAAAGATAAAGAACTCGGTACTGCTACTTTCCCATTGGAGAGGGTGCAAGAAGTCACAGAATATGAAAATGAGCAGCTTGAGGTACTGGCAAATGGCAAGGCACGTGGTCTATTATCTGCGGATCTTCGATTCTTTCCCGTCCTCGAAGGGCGAGCTCTCCCAGATGGTACGACTGAAGCACCTCCTGAATCTAACACTGGTATTGCTCGTTTCTGTGTTGAACAAGCTAAAGACCTCGATGGCACCAAGAGTCTTATTGGTCAGCTCAGTCCCTATGCTGTACTGTTACTAAACAATAAGGAAATCCATGTTACAAGAAAATTGAAGAGGACGAATAACCCTATCTGGGACAATGGATCTAAGGAAATTCTCATCACCGATAGAAAGACCGCTACTTTCGGTCTTGTCATCAAGGACGATCGAGAGCTCGGCACCGATCCTATCCTTGGTACATACCAAATCAAGCTCAACGATATGCTAAACTTGATGGAAAAGGGCCAAGAGTGGTACACGCTTGCCGGAGCCAATTCTGGCAGAGCCAAGCTGACGCTACAGTGGAAACCAATCGCATTGCAAGGGGTGGGCGCAGGCACTGGTGGCTATGTTACACCAATTGGTGTAATGAGATTTCATTTCAAGAATGCGCGAGATCTCCGAAACCTCGAAACTTTGGGCAAATCTGATCCTTACGTCAGAGTACTCTTATCTGGAATAGAGAAGGGTCGAACAGTCACATTCCAGAACAATCTCAACCCAGATTTCGACGAAGTTGTATATGTGCCCATCCACAGCGCTAGGGAGAAATTGACTCTGGAAATTATGGATCAAGAAACTATCAACAGTGATCGTACCTTGGGATCGATTGAAGTGCTGGCTTCCGATTACGTTCGACAGCTCGAAAATGGAGAATTTATCGTACACGATGATAAAGTCCCACAGGCCGGTGCATTGCGCATGCATGGAAAGGGCTCCCCAAGAGGAACACTCAATTATACTGCGGCATTTTACCCATGTTTGAATGTGGCAGATCCTGAAGATGAGGAAGAAGCTAAAGAGGAGGCCGCCCGCAAAGAGTCTTCCGAGAGAGGTCGCATAACTGGTATGGAAAACGGCGTTAAAAATGATGCCGAGATTGGTGATGAGCCAGAAAAGCCTGCCCGGTCTTCAAGTGAATCTGCGATGGCTGCAAAGCTCGCTGAGGGTGCGCAGGAGCAAGAAGAAACTACGAAAGAAAAGCAACTTCCCAAGATTCGTCTCACGCCTGAAGAATTACTCAAGTATGAATCTGGTCTTATTATCTTCAAGATAATTGATTGCGACCTCACCCGAAGTAATGTCCATGTGGAAGTCGTTGTTGATGATATGGCATTTCCATCATATTGGTCCTCCGTTATAAAAACGAAGAAAATGACCTTAGACGAGATCGGCGATTGCTTTGTTCGCGAGCTCGATTTCTCGAAGATCACCATACGTATCCGAGAAAAGCAGAGTAAAGGGGATGAGAAGAACGACTCGACTATTGCCCGCTTGAGTGGGGAGACACTAGCTACCCTGAAACAGTGTCTCAATAATCCCACCATGTAAGTGCAAATTCAAGCAAAATTTTCTCCTTTTTCAGGACCCTAACTTTAGATGATTACTAACACTTCTAATAGACTCAAGCTAAGAGACGAAGAAGGCCATACAAGTAATATCAAGGTTTCACTTAAATATATTCCAGTCAAGATGGATTTGGACCCAAGCGAGAGTATCAACAACATGGGTAAACTTCGAGTAGATGTTCTGGATGCTGTTGATCTTCCATCTGCGGATCGTAACGGCTACTCTGATCCATATTGCAAGTTTGAATTCAATGGCAACTCGGTATTCAAGACTAAAGTGCAGAAGAAGACTTTAAACCCAGCCTGGAACGAATTTTTCGAGCTCGAAATACCTTCAAGAACAGCTGCGCAATTTGTTTGCAATGTTATGGATTGGGACTTTGGTGACAAGGCCGACTTCTTGGGCAAAGCTGAAATTAATTTGAATCTTTTGGAACCATTCAAGTCGAAGGAGATGAAGCTGGGATTGGAGGGTAAATCGGGGTCTATCCGTCTACGCTTACTCTTCCGCCCAGATTACGTGACCAGATCGAGACAAGGAAGCTCGACATTCTCTGGTACATTTGCCACACCAGGCAAAATCGTCACTGGAGTTGCAGGAGCTCCAATCAAAGGTGTTGGCTTCGCTGCACATGGCGTTGGCAAAGGAGCTTCGTTCATCCGACATGGCTTCAAGAGCAAGAAGAAGGATGATGAAGAAGTGAATAACAACGCTGTTATTGAGTTAGAGAACGATGTTCCCGTAAGTAATGGCACTGGTGTACTAAGGCGCGTGAGTGGTCTCCCAGGTTCCGGAGCACCAATCCCAGAAATTATGCCTCCGATGACTCCTCCAGGAGAATCGAATCATGGACGAACCAAGTCCTTTGGAGCGGCTTCGGGACACTCTGGTATGTTTGGTTCTCCCAGTGCTACAGGCGGGCCTATGGGTATTGCAAACTTCACAATTGTGTCTGCGTCCGGATTTCCGCCGTCTTCAAGCGTTATGGTTTATGTTAAATCGCTTGGTGCCAAACCTAAAGTCATCCACAAGACTGATCATATCAAATCCCCTACTGGCACTATAATCTTCAACGAGAAGAAGGAGAGCTTCAAATGTACCACTTCTGCAGATGTGACCTTCCAAGTCTCAGTCAAGGCACACAATACATTCGGTTCGGACGATGATCTCGGCGAGGGAGCTCTTGTCGTAGATGAGAGTGGCACAATGCAAGAGAAACAAATTCGTTGTGGAGCAGGCTACATTACGGTGAAATCTAATTTCATCATGAGCTCTACCGAGAACGGATCGGAAAGTCCAAAGACTCGTTCGGGTTTCGGGAGAAGTCTACTCAGCAAGAAAGAAACTGGTCGAACCAGCAGAGATATCACACCCGTTGGCACACAAGGCTCTGGATAGGATAACATATGGGGGCCGAGATTCAGCGGTAGATTAGGATGGATGCCACGTTTCTCGCGAGCGTAGGAAGGAACATGATTTTATTTTCCTGTGTGTTTTTGGGGAGTGGTAGGAGGACAAAAATTGGCGACTGAGTTTTCTTTTTATTCTTCGTATTTTCTAGGCGATGAGATACCATGGCTGATTGAAATGTTTTCTGTTGTGTGTCAAAATTACTACCGTACCGTAGCAAACGAGTTTCCTTGATTGAAACTATCGTACCTAGTATTGGTACATTAATCACCCGGGGAGGGATCAAGGCTGGGACGGGGGATGCATGGGGTGGAGAGGAGTGGGTGACTGACTTGGTAATGGAAAGGAATGGGGAGGTAATCCATAGATAGGTGGTTGATTCGATAATTTGCCATGAAGTTAATATCGAAATTTGCTCATCATATTGTGTAAAAGAAAATTCATCTGAAATAAATTTCGAGATCTAGATCAGTATTTGCAAATTCGTCTGCCTCCTTCCGTCTACTCCTATCTTTTTTTTTGCAACTTTTGATCTTTGAAATAAGCGATTTTCGAGTTTCCTCATAGTATTATATTAAATTTTTCGGCGAGAATTCGAAATTATCGAGGCACTTCTTGAGGGAACTTTATCGGACCTCTCCGAGATCTACTCGAGTGTATGTAGATCACGAGCTAATATGCTAATACCAATAATACTAATGCAGTAGAACGACATGGTTAAAAGAGCCTACTCTACTAGTAGTCAACCCGAGCTTTAGTTTTCGTGTGCTACTTCTTTCTTTTTTTCGCATCAATACAATCCAATTGAAAATATATTACTTGTTCTCTTCCAATTGTGAATGTTTGTGTTATGTTTGTGTGAGAATTTCAAACCTCTGACGCAATAGCTTAGGCAACTTTGAATCATTACCGGTATTACTACTCTCAGTACTCTGCCTAGACCTTTCCCCGCCAAAACACTTGAATTTCTATTTACTATATAATATATTCCTACCCCGCAATATTCTATTCTACATTCAGCGAATTTAAATCACAAGGATTGACACCGCCACCGCCTTTTCCTTCTTCTTCTTCTTCTTCTTCTATAAGTATAAGTACAAGTACAAGTACCGGTAGCACAATCGATTGAATGGGAACAAGGTTGAAACTCAAAATATGTCGCTTTCTCAAAGAGTCACATCTCTTGAATCTCTGTCTCCGGAAAGAGGCAGATCACCAGCTGGTTCGCAGCGTAGGAAATTGAGTTTTAGTCCCTTGCCTGGAAATTGGGGGGATGAATTGGAGCAGCAACAACGTGTGGTTGAGGAGGTAGAAACCGTGGCTGCGTTTGAGGTTTCCAAGGGGAAACGAATCTGTAAGTGATCACTGTTTGTGGCGAGGTGAAATGTTGGAATTTCCCTACTAGCTTGGGATATTTGGATACATCCATCCGATGTTATGGAATGATGGAGTGGAAATATTCTGATTGAGCTCTCAATTATAGTACAAGTTGCAATTGCAGTAATATACTGCCTTCTCGCTGCCGGAATTGTGTTCGGATATGCAGCTCTCAAACCGGTCCTTATTCGCGAAGGTGTATATCGAGAATATTGTACGGAAGATGAGTTGAAAGAAGGAGTGCGAACTTGCTTTGAGCAAGAGATCCACTTAAATTTGATGTTCACGATCGCGGCGGTTGGTACGAATGTTGCAGCTTTACCAATTGGTTCGATCCTGGATAATTTTGGCCCAAGAGTAGCCGGAATTATAGGAACTATTTTCTTGGCGGTTGGGGCTGCACTTTTTGCTTTTGCGGAGGAGCTGCCCTTCGATGGATTTATTCCTGGATACTTGCTGTTGGCCCTTGGAGGAGCTTTCTTTTTGATCACCTCTTACCAGCTTTCAAATACTTTTCCCGAACACTCTGGTTTGATCTTGGCTCTGTTAACAGGTGAGTAATGTCCGGTCTGCCTCTTGATATAGACCTAACGACTCCCCCCAAGGTGCCTTTGACACCTCTAGTGCACTCTTCCTCGTATATCGGATTATATACCAGTGGAGTGATGGTACTTTTCACATCAAACAATTTTTTCTCATCTATCTAGTCGTGCCCGCCTTCATTCTCGTCGCACAAATATTGGTCATGCCATCGCAATCGTACAAGACTGTAGGCGAGATGGTTAAACAAGTTGAAGACGAATATTTGTTCGACGATCAGATGGATGAAACCACTGCTCTCCTCCGCGAAGAACGTCGCCAGCGTCGCGCATCCGTTGTCTCAGAAATAACCGAACTTCTGGGAACCAAGCCCGGCAGTAAGCAAGTCAAACAAGAAGAACGCAAGAACAAAATCTCCGGGGTGTGGGGAGCGTTACACGGGAAGACTGTCATACAGCAGATCTTGTCTCCGTGGTTTGTCCTCATCACACTCTTCACCGTCATCCAAATGACACGCATCAATTTCTTCGTCGCCACCATCCGCCCACAATACGAGTATCTCCTCAATTCCTACGACCAAGCCGTCGAAGTCAACACCTTCTTCGATCTAGCTCTTCCATTAGGAGGCGTCCTCTCAATCCCATTCATCGGCCTGATTCTCGACAATACCAGTACCACATTTGTACTCTCCCTCCTCGTGACCATCGCCACTGCTATCGGTGTCCTCGGCATGCTCCCCTTTTCCTGGGCCGCCTATGCCAACATTTCACTTTTTGTCCTCTATCGCCCCTTCTATTACACCGCCGTATCCGATTATTCAGCCAAAGTCTTCGGATTCCGTACATTCGGCACCGTATACGGGTTAATCATCTGTCTCGCCGGCATCCTCAATTTCAGCCAAAGCGGCTTAGATGCATTACTCCACAAGGTCTTTAGTGGCAACCCAATACCCATCAATGGGATGTTGATGGGCTCAGCATTAGTAGTGGGAATAATTCTCTGTGCCTTTGTAGCATGGAAATCATACATGATAAAGAGACACGGTTTGGAAATTGAGGCAGAACATGCAAGAGAGGTGGTTATGCCTGGAGCAGAGAGTTCGGAGAGGTTATAACTTAGAATTCAATTTTGGGGGTGGATGTGATGTTCTTTGCTCGAAATAGTATGTATTGATGCATGGAAAAAGGGGTTGTTTTGGAATATCGTTTCTTCTCTTTTTAAAGCGAGGGGTGCCAGGATTTGGAAAAATTGGCACAAGCATACATACAGGAAGCATTTTTTATTTTCTAGGAGTTTATTGCCAAGATATCCAATATTGTTTGCTATGGCTAGGTGTATATACTATATCAGTAGAAATAATAGCTCGAGTATAGAAGAGTGATCGATCTAAACTTGGTGACTTTGTGGCCTAGGTTTCCTCAAGTCAATTCTCAAATCAACATTAGCTCGTAAATAGTAATGACAAAGGCAAAATAACGGCCACAAGAAAACAGCTGAAGACTTCTGTTTCAAGTCCAAATAGCTCATGGCTGGTAAAGTGTATATTCTTTTCCTGATACTCTAATAAATGCTAATTCTAAGCATGTGCAAAATATTTAACGCATGTTTCTTGAAAGCCCGCTCGGTACAGTACAGCAGTTCAATACATCGAAACGTAACCCAAATGGCTGGTAAAAGCTGGTTCCTTGACTTCTGAAGATTCCGCTGTCGTCTCTCTAAACAAACATCCTCAATAGACACATCTAACCCATTAACAAGCGCCCCGCTATCAACATTCTCTAATACAAGCTACAAAAGTCGGACCCCTGGGAATATAATATCGTTGAAAGAATGCTACTCTTGTTCCCTTTTTATTCTTGGTGAAGATGGTTCCCTTTTTATACTTGGTAAAGAGGGTTTAGAACTGGAGGCCGATGCGTGAGAATTTATTTCCTCCGTAATTCTTCTGGCTTCGGCGACTTCGGCTTGGAATGCTTCAAACTTTCGCTGGAGATGTAGCTTAGCGGGGTCTTCTCTATCATCTAGATCTTCCGGGTCATTCTTCGCAATCCAATCCTTAAGTGTGCCCTCAAAGGGACGATCAGGAATTTTCAACGTCTTATACCCCTTCCACAGATAGAAATATGGCGACCTTGGTGAGGGCCGTATGTCCATGGTCATTTCAACACCAGGTGTTGTATCCAGGTATATGCCCGGCTTTTCCAACTTTATCTTTATGAACGGACACAAGTAGGATACAATTGTCTCCTCCCAGGGATTCTTTGTATAGTCATCATCGAAAATCTCCCATTTATTGGCATATTTTGCACTGTCTATGCGGAGCCTTTTAACTATCATAGGAATGAGAAAGTATCTGGCGACTCGTTTGCATATGTGCTCTGCCAGTGCTTCCAGAGTCTTAAATGTCGATTCTTCGATTGTCTAAAGACGATCAATCGAGTCAATACACATGCTAAATTAGACAGGAGTAATACATGTGAGGCTGGTTACCTTCAAAATTATCTGCTCCATGTCCCAATGATCATCTCCTAGCCAGTGCCATCTGTCTATCTCAACATTCGCAACCACCTTCTGTTTTCTGATGCGTTCTTTTTCCAACATCCCTATTATGGTGGAAACTGTAAGGTCATGCACTCGAAGGGTACTGCTGCGTCCCCAAAGGCCATTAGTGTGGATACGACCAGCTTCTACGTCTGGAAGCTGCTCTTTCAGAGGAGGCATCTTGTAGATCATTTCAGAAGTGAGACTGATGCCAGCCCCATGTAAGGATACCTTTGGAAGCATAATTTTAAATGAGGACCACGTGATGTGTTTTCCTATCGCCAATTGGTCTTCAAATGTAAAATGGTGTATAATACTTGATGAAAGTAAGAGAATCCCCAATTTATCGTGAGGATCGGGTAATCGTGACTTATAATTCTCAACAGATTGGATGATTCCTGATCTAAGACGACCATAATGAATAGTATCATCCGTAATGTCATCACCTTTAGACGCCGTTTTGAAAGGTTGTCGCAGAGAAACTGACATGGAGACGAGGACTGGTTGGGCTGGACAATCAGCTATATTGCCCTCCCAGCTCCATGCTCCAGCTCCAACAGGAAGCGTGAACTGCAAGTTTTTGATGCCAATGACAGCGACAGGCTCTTCGCGGCCCTTCGAAAGCTCCCAAAGAGTTTTGTTCATGCACATATCTAAACCAGATGGATGAATCTGCTCTGTTCAGTATTCATCTTTGGGCGCAATGTAGATGGATCTTCAATGCTTACTTCACTAGGAATCTCAGAAGTATCACTAGGATCAACTCTTTGATAAACAAATACTATGTTAGTAAATGCAGG
This sequence comes from Sclerotinia borealis F-4128, assembly GCA_000503235.1. Classification (NCBI taxonomy): domain Eukaryota; kingdom Fungi; phylum Ascomycota; class Leotiomycetes; order Helotiales; family Sclerotiniaceae; genus Sclerotinia; species Sclerotinia borealis. The sequence goes on along the minus strand of KI628696.1, from coordinate 57,158 downwards.
AAAATCAATGTTTGATGCCCCTTCAATTGAAAGCAAAAGTAATGAGAATGAGAATGGGTGCGAGGTTCAAAGCGAGAGGAATATCAATGGTGAATTGTTGTATTTGCTATGTTTATTGTTGTTGAGGATGAAAGCAAAGAATCAGCAAAGGAAGAAAGGACTTACTGAGTCTCCATCATGACTAAATTATTTTCAACTGAGAGAGGGTGTTGGATTGAAGAAGGAACGTTCGTTCGTTGCATAGGTAGGTATCTACCCAGTATGATATGATAACGCAGCTTTAAAGTATTTTGATAGAATTGCGGGAAGGGTTTATATCTATGGCAGAATAAGAAAGGCGGTGTATATTTAACTATTCTTAGACGAATTATTACTCTTTTCAATAGAGTATAATGACTCTTATAACAAACTATTGCTATACTTATAGTTTGTATAAAAGTAATAAATAGCAAATATAGTAAATCTATACAAATAGGATTATGGATTTTAGATCTAAACGAATCAATCTTAGATATTATTGAATGGTTTTAACTATATATTAATACTAGAGTAATTAATTAGATACGTATTTTCTGAGAATTTTGTAATAGTTTGCTCTTAGAAGTCTTTACAGAGAATAAGACAAGGAAATCTGAGAATAATTATAGTATTATTTATACATATTGAAGAATGATGCTAACTATTGCCTCATCGTTCCATTCTTGTATACAGACAAACAAATAGACATTGGTCCGATTTCAGAATAAAATGATTGTATACATAATTGATAATTTATACAGATTTTAGATATAACCAGCTACCTCTAGCAATAAACGCCCTTGGTTCGTGACCTTATCCGTGGATAATTTGTGTCTGTGTTTACTCCAGAACTCCTCCATGGTAATCCGGAAACGCCTATAATCAAATCATTCCTTAGGCCCTTTTAGGCATCATTTTAGGAGTGCAGACTGGGCATATCCAGGTACCTAAGGGATCACTCTTGACGCCAACACAAGACCAATGAAACCATTCGTAAGGGCAGTCCTCGTTGTCGCAAGCCACCATGTCCCCATAACTGATATTGTGACAAATGCAGTATTTCTTATCATCTCCACCCTCTTCATCATCAACATCAACCATCTCGTCGTCTCCATCAACATCCTTGCCTTGACGTCCCGCAGCTTCTTCTTCCTCGACAGAACCAGACTCCGCATCACTAAGCTCACTGTCATTTGCAGAGGACGGCGAGTTCTTGTGTCCCCGCTTTAACCTGCTCAGGCCGGATTTTCCAGGTTTGCCTTTGCGCGGAGCGCCACTTTGTCTGCTGCCCTGCGGAGCAACTTTCTTCTTCTGCGAGTTTCTTGGTCCAGCACTACCACCACGGACAGCAGATGGTGTACCTCCACGAGGGGTACCAGGAGTCATTGACGAATGGCGAGCAAGCCCACTAGAAGCTGCTGGTAAAGTACCCAGCCCTCCAGTAAGTCTTGGTCGCTTGTTGATCGCGCCAAGAGATGACTCCCGAACTTGTCTTTGTAATAGCAGCGTGGCAGCTGGCGTTGCCGGTGCAGAAGACGTGGTTGCGCCATTATGTTGATTGATATTGGCAGATAATCTAGAATTGCTCGGGTGGCGTGAATGAGGAGACGAGACCGAATTTATGATCTCACCCAGCGGTCTCGTGGCGGCATGCGTGGCTAACCGGGCGTGATCGATCGATTGCGGTCGTAGTAGCGAAGGCAAATCCGGATCTTGTGGAAATTCTCCTCTATCTTGTAATCCTTTGATTTGTAAGTCGAGTCGTCGCACATGTCCTTCAACAAGGGCTTCTAGATCTCTGGATAACTTGATTTTCTCATCCTGAAGGCGCTCTGCTCTTTCGTAACTCTCCAAAATAATCCTGTTCAAGGCTGCTTCTTTTGGATTTGGCTGGTGTCCCCCGTTGGCCTTGGTCCATTTCTGAAGAGCGGCATCGTGCTTTGCTACGATGGCGAGACACTCTTGCATTCCTTTATCCTTTTCTCCTATCTCATCTTGCTTAAAAGCAATTTCGTGGGGTAAATTCGCGACACGGTTGATCCAATCATCGAGAACTCCCGCTGTATCTAATTGCTCGACCTGTGGCATATTGTGTCTGTGTTTGGGGACAAAGTCGATGGAAAGGTCGTCTCTGGGCATTGTTATTAACGTTGACGGGAAACCCGCAGCAAACGTAGGTATTATGCAAGTATCGTAGTAGGATACGATATCAAAAAAGAAGAAAGCCAAAACAAAATCAAAAGACGGATAGGAAGTTACGGATATCATGGAAATATGGTTTGAATTTGATGCAAAACTGAAGTTGCGACAGCTTACCTGTAGATGAAGTTAAAATATCGATGATAAAAGTTACCGGTAATCTGTACAGTCACTAGGTGGCTCCAGCGCGATCTTATCCCATCTGATTAAGAAAATTGGGAATTTTCCTTTTACAAACCAATATGAGGGGCAGGGAAAGAGGGAAAGAGGGAACAAGAAGTAAGATAAATAAAGTAGGTAGGTACCTAGTAGATAAAGGTTAGCCGCCCGGCAAAGTCAAAGAGAAAGAATGACATTGGACCATTGGACCTTTTATTGCCCATCAATCCCACAACAAACCCCCCCATATAGATGCTTTTAAGGCTGAAGCTAATTAGTAAGCATGCAGTTTTACCGGTACTTTATTTCTTCCGCAGACAGAGCCTCAATGATCTACTATCGAGCTTACTCCAATAGGACAAAACTTTACTACCGGTATCTCACTATCTCACTCCATCGGTTCCTATGAGAGGATAGGAAGGAATCATATCCATATCTCACTGCAGATATATAGCTCGAGTTCTGCTAGTACATACTGCCTGCTGGGCTAGCTAGATACACATCAACAGAGACTCTACGTAGGAGGTATTTGTATGCTTATCAATTGGTCTCAGGCGAAAGTTACGGTATATATGCATCCTTTTTAAACCATTTTACTATCAGCTAATTCGTATTTTTATGCAGAGCGCATTCTCTAGACCTTGCATGATCCTTCTTCATATCCACAATCACTTACCCAATGACCTTTACTGTGACGACTAAGGAAACAGTCAAAATCGGATAATTTAAACTCGACACAATTCTTTACAGCCTTTGGATACAATACCCAAGATGGACGGGATAGTCGAAGAATATGGTGTCCCACTAAAACAACCAGATGACTGCGATAATGTCAAATGGGCTGCCGAAGTCAGAGAGGAAATTTCAAGGAATGGAATCGTTAAACCGACGGGATATAATGTTTCGTTCCATATAAACCCAAATGTCGAGAAACATCATTTTGGCAGAAGTCATCCAATGAAACCATGGCGTCTGACTCTAGCAAAAAGTTTGATCATGTCATACGGCATGCATGCTGCCATGGACACCTACTCTTCGCGGAAAGCAACCCAAGAGGAATTGGAGGATTTTCATACTCATGATTATCTCGAATATCTAAAGACTGCCAAGGTCGGTTTGCCGGACGGCCTGGATGACAAACCATACAATCTTGGTAGTTATGATTGTCCTGTTTTTGATGGGCTTTTTAATTACTGTTCGATGTATTCAGGTGCATCGATTGATGCTGCCCGCAAACTTTGCAGCGGGGAGTCAGATATTGCCATCAATTGGTCTGGAGGTTTACATCACGCCAAGAAGAGCGGAGCTTCTGGATTTTGTTATGTGAACGACATTGTTCTTGCAATACTCCAACTTTTGAGAAAGCACCCGAGAGTTTTATACATCGATATAGATGTCCACCACGGCGATGGGGTAGAAGAAGCCTTTTGGTCAACGAGTCGAGTTATGACTGTTTCATTCCACAAATACGACCCCATAAATTTCTTCCCTGGATCGGGCAGTTTAGATGACACCGGCCCCCCAGACGAAAGCAATGAGGGTGCCCATCACGCGATTAACGTCCCTTTGCTCGACGGCATCGATGACGAGCAATATTTAAGTGTATTCAAACAAGTCATCTCGAAATGTGTCGAAAAGTTTCGTCCTAGTTCCATAGTCCTTCAATGTGGAGCCGATTCACTTGCAGGTGATCGCATCGGTACATTCAATGTACTGATCGAAGGCCACGGAGCTTGTGTTGAGTATGTCAAGAGTTTGAATATACCTCTTATGCTTGTCGGAGGAGGCGGTTACACACCTCGGCATGTTGCACGTGCTTGGACAAACGAAACTAGCATTGCGATTGGTGCAAAGCTACATCAGGATATCCCTTTGCACACACCTTATCTCAGTCATTTCCGAGACCAACCCCTATATCCAGACTTAACTGAATTATTAAGTGCCAAGGGTCAAAATGGAGCCAGACGGAATCACAATACAGATAAAAGGATAATTGAGATCGTGTCGAGCATTCACGAACAGCTGCGCTTTGTAGAACAAGCACCGAGTGTACAATTTCAACAAATCCCACCCGATTTGACAGCATGGAAGCAAGACGTCGAGGACGAAATCCGTGAGAGGGCGGAGCAAGAAGAATCTTATAGATTACAGAGGGAAGATGGTCTGGGGGTACCAGGAGAGTATGCTTAGGCCAGTGCTTTGGTAAGATGAAATGGATCGTTCGCGTTTAAGGAAGCGGGCGTATGGCAAATTCGGTACTTTGTGGCGTTTGATTGGATAGTGCAGGAGTTACGAAGATTACCTAGGTATACCTGAATTCCCGGATGTGGTATTGATGGTATTTAAAGCCATGGGAAAGCGCAGGAGGACAACATACACTTGGTGGTTGTAAGAATGTGAATAGATCAAAATCTTAACAAAACAGTTCTAAATCTATGTCTATCTAAGTCTAAAATTCCGCCTGTCCTCTTGCTCTACTTATGATTAGTCTCTCCATCTCCGTGTCTAACGTCCCATATTTATATTATTACTTTGTTGAATACCTTTGAATACCTCCGATATATCAACTCTTTAAACATCACCAGCAACTCCACCCGTAATCATCCTCTCATCAACTCTTTACCATAACGCCCCCCCGACATCGAATATCTCTCTTCGTCACCTCTCTCACAAATTCCGGGTCCGGATCATAGAGCATTACGTGGAAATGCTCCACCGCATGAATCGACTTCAAACTCCTCCAATTTCTAAACCAAATCACCTATAAATGAGATTCATCATTAGCTCTCTCGGCTCGTCAATATCATCCCCGGGCGAATTAGCCCACGGTAAACCACGGTAACACAAGAACTCCACGTGCATATATAGAAAAACAAATACTAGGTAACTTACATTCTCACTCCCGCACCTCTCCCCAAAAATCCTATCCACCCATCTATCAATCTCCCTCTTCACATCATCCCTTATATCCCCCGTTTCCGCATCATCTTCCCATGCGCATTTCGACCATACAACTAAATGTACGATTTTCTCATCGACACCATAAGGCCAATCATTAACCCGTACTCTCAAAACATTTTCATTTTCATTTCCATTTTCATTTTCACCACTCCACGAATCCTTATCCGAGTCATCCCACTGCAATTCCACATCAAGAATATATCGCATCACCGAACCATATTGCCTCTTGACATTATAGCAAAATTCGAGATAAAGACGTAAATCAGAGGGTTTGCGCTGGAATAAATCGAGACGGTTGGAGTGGATGATTTGGAGGATAAGGGGCCAGCTTAGGCGTTGGAATAGGGTGTCGGGCGTATGGAGTATGCTTATGTCTTTGTGGGATAGGTTTTGTAGGTAGGTGGGACATTCGCGGGTGCGGAGGGAGGGGGGTATGTTGGTTTGCCAGTAGGGGAGGAAGGGGACGGGGGTGATGCTACCCATGTTTTTTGGCTGGGCTGGGCTGGGCTGGGCTGGGGGGTTGCCGGGATGGAATATGGTTCGTTCCGTGCCGTGTTGGTAATTTTGTAGGGGTTGCGTTGCTGCAAGCCGATTATCGATAAGCTGAGCGTATGAGCGAATAAGGTGAGGAGAGCCGATGATGCAATGTGATGGGTGTGCTGATTATGGTATTGATAGGATGGGTAAATAGAAAATAGATTGTAGATGTAGGGGGGGGAGGACGTTATTTATTTCTATGTTTATTGTTACCGGTGCTAAGTTTTAGTTTATTAAGAGGTGATGTAAATGTAAATGTAAATGTACCGGGTATGCTGTACGTACTCCTATATAATAGGGACAACTCATAGGTCATTGCTCTGAATCATACCGGTATTCAGCATACCTGAGATTTCACAAAACAACCCCCTATTGACAGTAGTACCATTACCCATCCGACATCATATCTTCTTCTCCTGAATCTTCCATAGCAATAGCAATAGCAATCGGAATATAACATACCTAGTATATCCACATGTAATAAATATAAAATAGTCGAGTTTGAGGTTTGAGGTTTATTAATTTTTAATATCACACCCCTTATATTTCCCGTTGATGTATATAATTGGATAATTGATTGATTTGGTGGTGCAACCGTGATTTCCACTCTAATTTCCTGAGCCCTGTAATAATCTATCAGCCAGCGGTATTATTAGTTGCTGCTTTTGCTGTATGGTTGCCATTGGTGATATCTAATTAGGGGTTTGTAGAATTTCTATATAAAAGAGGAAAAGAAAGTTAAAGCAGCAGGTAATTCATTCTTCATTTACACTTTCACAGCCATAAATCGATTAGATTAGATTGTGAGTGTGGGTCCAAACATCTTACCACTTCAGGGTTCTTTCCTGTCTGAGAACTCTTAACTGAACCGGTGAGTAATAAGTATGGTTGAGAAAAGACTGGCTTGTTAACTTAATAACGGTGTATTAAGAAGTGGTTTGGGTCTGAGTTTTCTTATTACAAACAATTGATCAAGTTCAAGTTCAAGTTCAAGTTCATCTCATCTCAGAGGTTGTCTTGTTTTGTTTTGTTTCATTTCGTTTCGTTTCATTTCATTAAGTTTCTTGTCTTGTCTTTTGTTCAGTTCTATTTACCAAACAAACACTGATGAACCTGAACGTCAAATTATTGAAAGTTGAAGCTTTCTAAACCTCACTCTCACTTTTTATATCATACTGTCTTTCACTTTTCGAGATTTGAGATCATAGGAAAGGAAATTGAAGAGGGGATCGGATTACACTCTTTTGATATTTGAAATATTCGGAACATTCGGATATATTTGAACACTTACAGGTAGTCTATTTACACTCACTTTCGCAATCGACATCAACGTCATCCATTCATTCACACAAACATACCGATCCTCGAGATTTATAAACATACTGGTCCTCGAGATAATCTCCATCTCTTTGTCTCGATCGATCTAACAAAGGTCGCATGAACAACGACCTCCCGACACCTTCTGTTCCGATCAAATTACCTTCCTCACAACACCTCCTCGTCCACAATCTTTTATACCCCTACAACAACACAACAAAATGGGAGGAAAACCACGCAATTTCGGGGCCAAGGAACATCGTCCTTCACCCTTGCAACGAGAAGTCTCACAAAGACCCATCTCCATGCAATCGCAGAGCATAGGTTTAGTAAGAGATCCGATGTTTTGGAAGAGATTCTCGACGGCGGTTCATATGTCGGAAGTGGATTTGAAGGAGTTGGAGAGTGGGTTTGCTAGCGAGAGGGTGCAGATGAGAAAAGATTCTAATGGGTAGGTTTTTCTTTCTTATTCTATTTGGAGTTATGGTTTGGGAGGGGAAGGATGAGATGGAGGGAGGGACGGAGGGCTGTATGTCGGAAGAGATAAAGAAAGTGTACGGATTAGCAGAAGGGCTGTTGCTGACCATACTGTGTTTGGAAATAGCGGAGGTGAAGAATGGCTGGATCAACAATACAAGGAGAAACGCAGATGCCGCTTCATTTGTATTGGAGTCACTTTCTTGGTGGCAATCCTTGTGGCTGCTGCAGTAGTAGTGGTCCTCTATTTCACAGGAAGAATACACTTTTAGCACAAAGACGGAGACGAAGACGAAGACGAAGACGAATACGAATCAACGGAAGTATGGAAGGATGGACGAAACGAAAGAGGGAAAACAAAGCTCTTCGGAACACACAACTTTTTAACGACGAAAGTAATGAAATGATACGACGATGATAATGGCATGGCTCTTTAGATGGAAATGGAAAGGAATAGGGGCGATTCTTCGACGGGCTCGACTGTATAGCAACAATGATCATAACGGCGCAGATATCTACCATAGGCATAGGTAGGCAGAGTTGTACGAAATATTACTGTGCTTTTAAAAAGAATATGAATGGATGGATGCATGAGAAGTTCAAACCATCAACAAATTTCAAATAAGATACTTGAAAACAAAAATACCACGTGAAAATACTTTTGAAAGCGAGTACTCGTATGTAATTTCTACCCACGTAGGAAAGAGAAAACACCCTAATTCACTTTTCACTCACTCACTCAAACCTTTTTTGACTCTCGAGATATTTCGTCTTGGTAATCAAAATATCTCCTTTGTTTTGCGCGAAATTTCTTTGGCGAGGTCTGCAGAATTGTTTGATGGAAAGTATGTGTATGTATATGTAGATGTATCAAAATACATTTACATCTACGTCAACTCGAGTATCATACCGCAGACTCATGCATGAAATTAACGAATTGTTGTTTGTAATTTTTATTTGTATTTGTGTTTGTTTATAATACAATACAATGCAATTGCTGGCTGGCTGGCTGGGCTATTGGGATATTGGGCTATTGGGATAGTGGGCTATTGGGCTGCTGGGATATTGGGATATTGGGATACTGGACTATTGGGCTAATGGGGTACTGGGGTACTGGGATGGATCGATAATGATGTGGGAGCTTCATGTGGTTGGTTTGGTTTGGTTGGGGTATGGTATGGGGGGTGAGGGGTGAGGGGTGGATGATGGATGATGGAGGGCTATGATGGAGGGGTGTGGTATGGGGGATTGGGGTGGAAAAATTGTGGGAGGAATGGGTGATAGTAGTACTAATTCATGCAGAAATCGTTGGATGGATGAATGGATGGATGGCTACTGTATTGGACTGAACTGGTAGGAGGGGAGGGGAGGGAAAGAAGATGATATGATAGCTGAATCAATACCTGATCAATAAACACTAAAAGAAAATATGGCGAAATTGATGGGTGAAAGAGGGAGAGTGAGAAAAATGTTTATGTGAGTGAGTATAAGTGAGTAAGTGGACGGAAATACATACATATATATGTGAAGAATCAAGCGGATGGAGGAAGGGAGGGTGGGATATGAAGGAGGGAATAATGGGATGGGATGGGATAGTAAGAGGAAGAGGAAGAGGGATAGCAAAGTTCTTTCGTTGTGTTATATGTTATATGTAGAGTATAACAGAATATATTTACCAAAAAAATAAGAGAGGAAGGAGGAGGAGGGTTTTGGTGGGGCGGGGGGGTGTTTCGGATCTAAGTTGGTTGGTTGAGAGAGTAGAGTAGAGTACCGATATCATGATATATATACATATAGATTTATTTACCTTTGTCACATCTTACTCTACTCGAGTATATTTATCAGATCAGATGGATACCAATAATTGATTTATTTTTCATTAATATAACACAACATTACATAGTAGATAAATACATACAGTAGATTCATAGAATAGTTAATTCTCGAGTTGATAGGATAAGGGGTAGGTAGGTAGGTATGAACATTGAAGAGAGATGGTTTTGAACCCGGGGTTTTGGAGCTGATGAGTATCTATCGTGAATATTTAATTATTACTCGAAGTAGAAACTCGAGTCTTCTACTCGTAGAACTTACAATTTACAAGATGTTAAGGCGCTGAGGGCTGGGTGGTCATTACAGTACTGTATACAGTACGATTATAGGGGTACAGTACAGGACAGGAGCAGGCTCGAGGTACTCGTAGTTAAGTGGATCCTTTTTTTGGGAGATGCAGCTCAACTAATAGGTAATAGGTACTGTACAGTATCGGTGAGTTAAACTGCCTTGCCGTGTGAATTATAGAAGTACCTAGGTAGGTACAGTAGAGGTTTGTTAGTATGTTATTTGGTTGCTGTGACCTAGTGTACCGGATTGTTGTTTCGAATGGTATGGTATGGTATAATATGGTACCATATAATGTAGAGTTCAGTCGAGGCTTCAAAGAGCGGTCAGAAGGTACTGTAGAATCCAGGTATATATGCTATGTTGATAATTTGATTAGCTTTGAACTTTGAAGACCGAGGGATATGGAGTTTATGCTTTGAAGTTGTGGTGACTCTGGTGATGTTATGCCGGATGGGGCCGATTGTGGGGAAGGTTGGATGTGCTGTACTTGTGCTGGGAGTCTGGGACTTGTTATATCGAACATGAGAAGAACACGTTCTCAATGAATGTCTCAAACCGATATTAAGTCTACAGAAAGTCAGTCCGGGTCAGGCCGATTTGAGGTTTTGAACAGTGATGTGTTTTCACCGTGTCGGTTCCAGAAGTGCTTTCTTATGCGAATTTGAAAAGAGCTTGGAGAGAAGAGAGTTTGTACAGTAGATCTCTAGTCCTAGAAGATGCAGAAGCAGAAGGGGATCAATAACTGAATTTGAGAAGTAAAAGTACCCCCCTCATGTGATAAAGCTATCTCATGCACGAATTCAATTTGATTTGATGGATCTTTATGCATGTCTCATTCTGAAATGCGATATGCAACAAAACCTTCATCAAGAATCAACACTGTGACCTCCTTGTAATATTGAGTATCACGTGTTGTTGATGCTACCTTACCATTGCATGAGAACTTAGATATCGGTAGTATATATCCATGTGAAGAAATGTTGAGACGTTCAATACTGAAAATGGGTTGTTTTAAGGCGTCGTTGCACAAACCGAGTTTCCTGAATATTTGGGTAAGCCTGGTAAGTGGCAACTAAGGTTAAGGCTGGATGAGACACAAATGAATGTATGGTAATTATCACGAGCTTGTCGTCTCTTCTTTAAGTGTGACAAGAAAAGCCAACGAGGAGGTTTCCAAATCATATTTGATTGGGTGGCACCGCTCGTATTATTTTGGCGCTTGAAAGGAGCGTGGAACTAGATGGGCCACTGGCTTTCTCAATGTACCGGATAGGATAAAACTGTTGTGTGAATGTATTTTTCTTGTTTTTGTCGGCATTTTCCAATGACCAGTTGCGGCTGATAACACGACGTGATTAGACTTTCCGGAAATTATGATTTTTGAGGTTGGTGGATGAATAGCTCCTTGAACCCCTCTTTTCCTTCTTCGGCTTGAGAAGTTGAGAGAATGGAAGACCTAAATATGAAGCTAAAGTTGAATTAGGAGTCGAAGTTCTCCATAGTAAAATGATAATACGGTCGTAGATCTGAGGTGGAGATATGGTAGTCTAAAACTCTAAGGGTCGAGACAGATTTACCAGAATTCAGGTGGTATATATATATATAGAATGTCTTGTCTGTGACTTTGTGAAGCTATGAAATTGCATCTGAAGAACTTCAAACCACTTACTATATGTATATACCACGATGAAGAACCGGAGAACAACGATAAGTAACACCAGCAAGATGTGTAATTCATGCAAGACCGTGGATTCTTGGTTGGTAGATGTAACAACAATTTTAACAATTTTATCGGGGGGATGGAATGAATGAGCGAATGAGACTAAAATTGTGGTAAATCCTTGTAAGAAACCACTCATTCTATTAGCCAGAACTAACCACAGCCCAGCCCCTCAACCCATCCAAACCCTTTCCCCCTACCAGAATTATTTCAGACCATAATTTCAAAGCTACGTATTCCATTTGTTCACTACTACCTTGACTTACTACTTTAGTCTACAACATATAAAGGAGACAAAAATCCATCCTACAACTTATCTCTCTCTCTTTCTCTCTCCCTCTCTCTCTCTGTGACTTGATACTTTTCCCTTCATTTTAGGGTTTCTGTGTGTTTATTGCGTGGGAATACCTTCTTTGCATTTTGAGTAAGTGATCAAATTACCTGTGTTTATTGGCTTTGGCGGGGCATATCTTCCAACCAGATTTCCCTGTTATCAATCTGTCAAATTCACTGTTGATCACATCGGCTAACTAAACTTCTCCTTCCTCTCAATAGAAAGCTTAGACTTCATTTCCTCAACATACCCAACCGTTTGACTTCCTCTTGCGAATCTTCGAATAACATCAAAATATAATACAAAATGGCACAAACTTTGAAAAGTGCTCTTCCTTCTCACCTCAAGCCCTCGAGCTTATCTCCAAATGATGCCGGCGAATTTGCCCGTAAGCACCATGGAAAGACACAATCACACATGGTATGCACTGTTCTTTCACATCATGTCAACATTCATCTTACCTTTTGTCCTGAATCACCTACAAAGACTTCGAATCTTCACCCTTCAAAGTGGCAGAAGTGAGAATGTTCTGTTCTAAATAAACTGATCCCCAATATGGCAAGATACAATACCTGAAATGGAGTTCTGCTGTTATAAAGATCATGACAGGAGTTGAGTTTTTGTACCATCTAGTGGATGTTCATAATTTCTAATTATCAATGACTCGAATCTGGTGTTTGTATTTACCTGGTGTTTGTATGCATGCCACAGGGAGCTCGGATGGAGCAATGGCACTACATCATCAGAGTCCTGGAATCGATATACAATATGACTCTACATTTGATCTTGACCCACCACCTGTCGAACTACATCCTGCCATTTTATCCCAATCTGAGCCACAAGATTTTGCTGTACCTCCTACCATGAAACCTTTGAGTCCAGCTAGACTAACAAGCAATAACCAGGCTTTCGAGAACACCTCAACATCTGTAGCTGCCAGTCAGATGCGAAATGCCCTAAACAACCTCGCAGACACCGTCTCAGACCCCGAAGAGAAGAAGGTATGCTTTGAGCACTTTTCCGTAAATGAACAACATACATCTAACGCTTTATAGCTCTTCGAGACCGAGATGGACAACTTCTTCGCTCTTTTCCGCAGATATTTGAATGACAAGGCAAAGGGAAATCAACTGTGAGTTTTACTAATATAACTGGTTACGGTTTTGTCTAATAGAAAACAGCAGCGATTGGGATCGCATTGCCCCACCCGCCCAAAACCAAGTCGTCGATTACAATGAACTTGCGAACTCCGAATCGGTTGGATTCCTTAACAAATTGGCTGTCCTCAAGCTTAATGGAGGTCTTGGTACTTCCATGGGTTGTGTCGGTCCTAAATCAGTTATCGAAGTTCGTGATGGAATGTCCTTCCTCGATCTTTCCGTCCGACAAATCGAATACCTCAACCGCACATACAACGTCAACGTTCCTTTCGTCTTGATGAACTCCTTCAACACTGATGAAGACACTTCAAGCATTATCAAAAAATACGAGGGACACAACATCGATATTCTCACATTCAACCAATCCCGATACCCAAGAATCTTGAAGGACTCGCTTCTTCCTGCGCCAAAGTCGTTCGACTCCCCAATTTCTGACTGGTACCCACCCGGACACGGAGATGTCTTTGAGTCTTTGTACAACTCTGGCACTCTCGATAACCTCATCAAGCGAGGTGTTGAGATCCTTTTTCTTTCCAACGTTGACAACTTAGGCGCTGTTGTCGATCTCCGCATCTTGCAGCACATGGTTGAGACCAAGTCTGAATACATTATGGAGTTGACCGACAAGACCAAGGCCGATGTCAAGGGTGGTACCATCATCGATTACGAAGGTTCTGTCCGTCTCCTCGAAATTGCTCAAGTACCAAAGGAGCACACCAATGAATTCAAATCTATTAAGAAATTCAAGTACTTCAACACCAATAACATCTGGTTGAACTTACAAGCTGTCAAACGCATTGTTGAGAACAACGAGCTCGAGATGGAGATCATTCCCAACAACAAGACTATCCCAGCTGACAAGAAGGGCGAGTCTGACGTCTCAATCGTTCAGCTTGAAACTGCTGTCGGAGCTGCTATTCGTCATTTCCACAACGCACATGGTGTCAACGTACCTCGTAGACGTTTCTTGCCAGTCAAGACCTGCTCTGATTTGATGCTTGTCAAGTCAGACTTGTACTCATTGAAGCACGGTCAACTCCAGATTGACTCCAGCCGTTTCGGTCCAGCTCCTTTGATCAAGCTCGGTAATGACTTCAAGAAAGTTTCTGACTTCCAGAAGCGTATCAGTAGCATCCCAAGAATCCTCGAGCTCGATCATTTGACCATCACTGGAGCTGTTAACCTTGGCAGAGGTGTCACTCTCAAGGGTACCGTTATTATTGTAGCAACTGAAGGACAAACTATTGACATTCCTCCCGGATCCATCTTGGAAAACGTTGTAGTCCAAGGTTCCTTGAGACTATTGGAGCATTAGAGAGTTGTTGATTTACTTATGATGAGCGATGGCCGACGCCGCATCGACTACTATGACTTATTTGATGGTTTGGCATGGCTTCTAAGTACAATGGGTTAGTACCATACAGACTAGATGAGGAAAACTATTTTAAAAGTTCTGTCCCAACGACTGCAACTACCGCAGCTTAATACAAAGATTTACATCGATATATCTCTATCTAACGTAGAATGTTGTGATTGTGTTCTTCTGTTAGTTTTTCTATTTGCGTGACATTCACAATAGCACGTGGTAGCAAGCATGCGTTGGCGGACTTCATTGCACAACTCTTGAAAAGATGATGGTCAAACAACTTTGTCGCAAGCTCCCATTCGATTTCTAAGGTCTACTGATCCACCGAGTGGCGGGTAGGGCGGCTGGCAGGCAAGTACGTGTGGGATAAGGGGAAGTTAGATATACTGTAATTTAATAGATGGTTTTCAGTGTAGTTCTTCGGATGACTCTATAGAAATGGTCAGCTAACAATTATTTTCAGGATCTGAGATAAATTGTCTCCCCATTATCCAATATCAATATCTATCGATATATGAGCGAGTACCTAGGTTTATAGATATTGTAGCCGCCACAACGAAGCTAATAAGGATTACGGGAATAGCCGATAATTTTCTTAGCTCTTATCGCGATAACAAGTACCTCCCTCCACCTACTGGTCAAACATCATTACTCGAGTAAATTCGTCTTGGGTTGTGCGAGAATTGTTCATCATTTTATTGCAATATCGAAACGGTTTATTTGTCCTACGCGACAATATATCAGAGTACTGTAAATCTGATATTGACTAGGGAAGGAAAGGAAAGAAGAGGACCGGGGGCTGCTTGTCACAATCAAACGGATTCAATCATTTGTTGGCCGTGTGTGTGTTTAGCCATTTCGAGGTTGGTATTCAACTTGTCGGTTTAGCAGATTGGATGGGGTTTATGGAAAGTTTGTGATAGAATTACTGTAGTGAGTGGCTCTGCATTCATATTATGATTGTTTTGAACTTTGTAGAAGAATGGAATTGATAATGCGATGATCATCAGGACGCGTGAAGTACAACCCACCCCGCTCAACCTCGCAGATTACTAGGAGATACGGATAACGACGCTCTGTGATTCTGCCTTACTGTATAGCGACAGGCGATTCTTGTAAACAGAGTCAAGAAGGGCTTGTGCGAAGCTGTTGTTGCGTCGGACGAACTCTCCTTCTCCAGACTTATTACCGCTGCGGTCTTTGGAATTCGCATACTCAACAATACATACAATCACATAATACGATAATCGAGGATATATATCGGCCTCTAGTTATTATAAGGCTACTTGCTGGAGTGCCTACATACTCTTATTCACTCGGGCTACTCAAGAAATTTATCAAAATCCTGCGATAATGGATGAGCAATGGGTGACTTCTGTCGGGGGCCCTTCCAACTCCTCCGCTCCCCTCACGCCAGGAGGGCAACCACTCAAGAGTCCCAGTCATTTTCCGCGATCTCACTTTTACACGGACGGCAGTGACTCCGGCGAGGACTCACACATTTTGGGATTCATGGGCCCCTCTTCTTCCGAAGATAACTTCAACAGTCACGAAATGGTTGAGTCAGGGGAGGAATCTGACGCCGGGACTGCATCACGAGTCAAGCCAGGGAGTAGCCGACAAAGTGAAGTAGAAGGCGAGATTGCAGCATTCGAGGCAGCTGTGGATGACCAGGCGACGGTTCGAATGAGTCGAGGAAGTAACGCTTCCAATTCTAGCGAGGTAAGTTCGGTTAGTAGCGTTGGGCCAAGACAAGCCTCGAGTCTCGGGAAAGCCCCTATGAGGGAAGACAGCCTAGGTCATAGTGTTTCTACAGCTGGTTATCAGGCAGACATGTCAACGACACTGGACAGAGTTCCAAGCTCGGCTAGCTCTTCTCGGGCAAACACAACCTCGACTAGGTTTGATCGTAGACCTTCATATCAATCTTCGTCATCGAGACGAACCTCAACTCACTCTCCTCAGAGCCGACGTACCTCCTCTTCCCACATTTCGCTCAGGGAGCAGCCGATAAGAAGCTCGGCTAATCCCACGGATTTGTCTTCGGATGATGATGGAACACCAACTATATCTCGGTCCTCCTCGGGTGTTACACAACGGCAAACTAGGGATCGAGAGATTCTACATGGTGAAGTTATAGTTCCCAGATGGCAGCCGGACTCGGAGGTAACTCGATGTCCTATTTGCAATGCTTGGTTTGGCTGGCTCAACAGGAAGCATCATTGTCGGTATGTTGTTGAATTTCAACTACATTGGATAGCCCCTTTCTGATTCACCGTATTAATTCGTTTAGAAAATGTGGCCGTGTGGTCTGCAATTCTTGTTCTCCGCACCGAATTACAATTCCCTATCAATACATTGTGCAACCTCCGGACCATCCCTCTCCATACAACTCCATCGCCTATAATCGTCTCCATGATCCACAGGGTGAAGGACGCACAAATACTTTAGAGTTTGGTGGAGGCGATAGAGTTCGCCTGTGTAATCCTTGTGTACCTGATCCTAACGTAGCTCCTCCTCAAACCAACCAGACCGGCTCTATCACGGAACCGCGACATAACTTTGGTATCGGATATCACGGCCGAACACAAAGTTCCATCGTTCCCACTACATCTATACCTGGAAGTCTACCAACTGAATCTCAGTTTCCACTTCAGGATCATCGTCCACACACGGTTCGTGGGCAAAGTACTTCTGATAGATCTTCAATAGCTGGGTCAAGTTCAAATCCTCGAACGGCAGAAGAATTTCAGCATTGGTATAGAGAGCGAGCTTCTTTGAGCTCCGGGCAAGTTACACGTTCGAGGAGCTCAACCGTTGCTGTTGCGGGGCGGGATACAACCGAAGATATGGTAAGCTGTCAATCCGCTATGAAAATGAGATGTTGTTGCTAAAACTTATCGTAGCGTACTTTTCTCAGGAACTTTCGAGGTCCTTCTCCCAGCTTACGAAATGCACCAGATGCTCCTACCTCAACAGCAGGTAGACCATACGTCGTTTCAGGCGAAGACTTACGTACTCGTCCTTTACCACGAGTGCCTCAAATACCAGAGGAAGATGAATGCCCTATCTGCCACCATGAACTTCCATCCACATCCCTCGCGAATGCAGAAACTCTTCGATCTGAACATATAATCTCTTGTATCGAGCGCACCACATCTAGGCTTTCTACTGGTACCCCGACTTCAACACCTACCCCACCAATCCCATCGGTAACACGGCCAGCTCTGCCTATCACCCAGACATCTACTCAATCAAACTCCTCTCGCGCCTCTGCCTCTTCCACGCCAGTCATGCCTCCCCCTCTCCCATCAACTCCATCAGTTGGACCCTCGCAACCTCGACGCACAGGAGTCTTTTCATATATTGCCACAGAGAAAGATTGCCAAGAAGATGCGGAATGCCAAATTTGTTTAGAGGAATACGAGCCCGGGTTGGAAATGGGCCGGTTGGAATGCTTTTGCAAGTTCCATTTGAGTTGTATCCGGAAGTGGTTTGAAAAACATCCGGGACGGTGTCCGATGCATCAACATGATGAATATGGATACTGAGAGAATCTGGGTTGGAATTCATTTTTGAGGGATCATGAAAAGGTGTCGGGGGGAGAGAGAAGGATAGCCAGGATTCAAGAGCATTTCCCAGAAGATGAATGATAGGAAATTATGGGATGGAAGTGAGGTCAGGAGTATAGGCTAGCCTCATCTCATATCCTCTGCTCTTGTCTTCTTAATGGCACGTACGAGATGTAGATTCTACCTGACGATTCGATATGATACCACCATATAGCATGACATACGTGCATGGCCAGGTCCAACATGACATACATTCATTGCATTGCATTGACGAAATAACTTTATATTGGGCATGATGTTTATAGGAGGGATGGTAAGGATACGGATACGGGTAAAGGTAAGGCTCAGGATGAGGATATCAATACAAATACAAATACAGATCTGACTACTCATTTACTGTATTTTATATTGCTGTAGATAGATAGATATAGGTAGGTAACATGGGGAAATACAATAATACATTCATTCGTTCGTTTGTTCTGTGAAGATGAAATATGTATGAATGATATAACATAACAGTACCTACTATTATCTTGGTGATTCCAGTGTAGACAAGTTAACAAGATAATAATGATGGATGATGATATGACATGATATGACACAACACAACACAGAATTACCTAGTAGCAAAGAAGTATAGTACACTACGATTATTTTTATCTTTATTTTTATTTTGATGTTATTTTTATTGTTATTATTATTGCCTTGCGTCTCACTAAGACTTAAGTCAAAGCGACTAATGATCGATCGATCAGACTAACTAGCTACTAGCTGCTAGAAAGTCAAAGTCAACGCATATACGTTTGCCGTAAGCTATGTCTGCCTTAAATGTCATGATAATAATTTTTTTTCTAGTACAGGCAGAAGATAGTCTCATACCGAGACCGAGACTGAGACCGAGACGATGAGATGAGATGAGATGCCGCAGAAAAGAAAAGGCCATCAAAAACCGGGTAAAACAGTGAAGCAACCCCAAACAAGCGCTCACTTACAACCCCCCCTCAAAACCCGGAACACTACCTCCCATGAATTGACCGAAAATATCTTCACCAAAGTAACTACCGATATCGCCAACGCCAAATGTTATACCCATTGCCTGTTCAAATCCATCGCCCATTGCGAATCCTAGGTCCATGCCGAGAGAGGGATCGATGTTTCCTGGTGGCATATCGCCGTAGCCTTGTAGCATTTGGACATTCATGGGATTTAGAGATGGGTCGTAGTTGGGATATGGTTGTTGTGCTAGCCAGTCGTTTTGCTGAATCGCGTATTGATTTTGATTTTGGGTTTCTGGACGGGGACCACCGGAATTACCTGTTGCGACTTCGCTGAGAAGCTGGAGAGGAGTATTGGAGGGGCTATAACCTGGTTGTTGTACGTTGCGGTGTGATCCCATTTGTCGAGTTGAGTTTTGATCCGTCTCCATTGTGGCTTCTCCAGAAGTATCACCGGCAGTTTTTGTAGGGTCGGCGGGTTCTGTGTTTTGCACAGGCGATGATTTGCCCTCTCGTTGACGATGGAACCAGGTTTTCAACATTATGAGAACCATCAAGAATTTTGCTGCCGGTCGAGATCTCTCATCGGCCGCAGAGGCGCGGAAGACCTCGACTAGACCATCGAGATAATGCTCTACCTTCATGTTGTCCTTGATGAAAACCTTTCCTAACTCACCATTCGGATTGGCTGCGGCAAAGTACATCTTGATCAGTACCACGACAGCATAAGCCACTCTAACGAAGTGTGCAATCGGAAGGCATCGAATGACCTCAACATCAAATTGCAGAAAAGTTTCGAAAATACCGTCAATGGATGTTAGGCAACAAGACAGAGCGGCAATATGAGCCGAGGTTAATACATCTGGGGATTCCGAAGCTCCATGCAATGTATCTTCAGTAAAGGGTGGCTTGAATTCCTCAACGTTGTGATCGACGTGCATAGCGACTTCATGCATGTAAAGGTTGATTACATGTTCCGTTAATTTCAAGGATGCTGGATGGCACTGTCAGTGATCAACGTCTAATCAATATATAATTTACCACTTACGTGTTTGAACATCTGGAGGTATCGAACTGCTCCATTTATCAAGCTCTTGCTCGAAACCTTTGAGGGCATACTGCACCTTTGGGTCGGCGATACTGATGCTCGCACCTGGATCATCCATTGAAAATTGTATTCCAACTTCCTCTGCGATCCGCTGACTGCGAACCCATTGGCACAATATCCTATCTGTAGGGGCCGCCTCCGGAGAGTGCTCAAGTATGTCAACAGATTCCGCCATGAATGAGGTCCATCGGATGAGATTTGGTCGACGTAGAGCCATAGACGCGTTACAACATAAAAAGTAGCAGCCCATCCAAGTACGTCTTGCCTCGATAGTTTCAGGGTCGGGATATGGTGTTCGTCGCCACGGATGATCTCTCCACAATCCTGCGCTTTTCATTTTATCAGTCTTGCCGCTTTTCCCTTTCTTGCCCATTCCAATATCAATTGCCATGACGGCCGCGATGTGGATAAGTTGGTAGAATTTTAGCTCCTCGAAATGTTCAGGTGGCCAATACCAGAGGGTACTAATAAGAAGAGCCTGTATAAGCTCCAATGTCTTCTCACCATTGCAAATTATGCGATCTGCATATATGATCATCACTTCCTTTGTCAATTGTTTCTGAAGTGATGGGTAGTTTGTGCCAGAGCTGGCGCTGAGGATAGCTAGAAATAAGATCGGCTTTGTCTTGCGAATTTCTGCAGCAGTAGTGCCGGGGGGGAATACGACAGCAGGCATATGGTGGGCCATTCTTTCAACATAACACTTAAACATTGTGGTAGCAATATCGGCCGTTATCAAGCCTCGATCCACAACATCCGCATACTCGTGGGCAGGGGTCTGTTGTTTTTGCGGCGCATGCCAAGGTGATTGTTGTAGGTTAGAGTCAGGAGTTTTCTGTCCTAAAGAACCGGCAGTCATGAAAGAGTCAGCCGGGATCTCATCTCGACTCTCGGCATGCTTCCTCTTCTGCCCTGCCATCACCATCGGGGGTGCAGATAATGTCTGATTTTCGGATTGGGGAGCTTTAGGATAGCTAGACCAATCGGTCGAGTTCAACCTCGATTCGGGATGGCTAGAGAAAGGTGATCCAAAACCTCCATTTGTGACCTGCTCGTATGGGTTTTGCCTCGCTGAAATATGTTGGCCATGCTCCTCAAGACAATTTTCGACTCCCGGGCCGTGGCTTGCTGGTAAAGATGCCGATTTTGTCGCTTGCAGTGTAGCTGTCAATGCATCAATCTTCTTCTCTAATTCAGCTACTCGACTATCTGCCTTCTTCTGTCGCTTTCGACTTGGTACGGTAACGACGCATTGGCGGGAGGCTTTGGCGCATCGTTTGCAAGGACCATCAAAATTGTTTATATCAGGTTCGCATTTGACTTTCAATCCTCGACAAGCTTCGCAAGCTCTTGGTCGCTTTGCATCAGCCGATGAGTCTGCGAGCATATCTCCATCATCTGGCGTATGACCCGCTGATTGGGGTGTTTGGGGCATATACATTTGAGATTGGATTCCATCGTGGCTAGATTGATGATACTGCTGTAGCTGTGTGAGCTGGGTTGGTGATGGACCAGACAATCGAGGTGCGCTCGTAGGAATTTGAGTGTTCAGATTGTGGATTTCGATTTGGGGTTGTGGCTGTTGATGCTGTTGGGACTGTTGAGGTTGCGCAAATGAAGTAGATTCATCTCGAAGTCTAGGATCAATTTGACCCAAGTTTACAGGATTATTCTCCATAACGCGAATTTGGTTTATTTGCGCGGGATGTCGGTGGTGTCAGTGTCCGTCCGTCCATCGTCCATCGTTGAAGAGGGGTTGTTTGCTTAGTAATATGAAAACAATGATGATGTAAGTATCAAAAAATGGCATTTGAACTAACGTGGTTTATCAGTAAGCGGAACATATCAGTAACCGGAACACTTTTACCACTCCAACTCACTTTCCACTAGAATAAAATTACAATAACACAATAAATTAGAATTAAATTATATATATTCTAGTAATCAACTAATACTGGATCCAATTGACAAGTTCGCGCATTATACCCAGTATTATTGCAGTTACTACATTTTCGTTTAATAGCTTGTCTCATTTCTGAAGAACCACCATTTGTATATTCGTTGTATCGTATCTGATCTTCTATATTCTCTTGTTCTAATATATTATGTCCATCTCTTATTTCAAGTGTTTCTCCTTTACATAATTGAATCTTTTTAGCTCTCCAGTATTTGTTAAGTATTTCATTTGCTTTGCAGAGACTACAAATCTTAATAGTTAAAAGTGTATTTGTATAAGCTAGGAGTTCTGTACCCTTAATTAAAGCTACAACTGTTTCAAATATTGGAGTAGGTGAATTTCCTTGATACTGGGCAATACGACTTTTTACTAGAGTTGATTGAGAAAAAGCTTCAGTTGGATTTTGAAGTATTTGAGATTGCTATATATCAGAATCAACTGACACTGATCTGTCATTTGATAGTGTCCTTATTCGAATATCCAGCTTTGAGAATACAACTTCCGATTCAAATGGTATTAGCTCAGCTCTGCGAAACACAGCCTTACTATTGGATATAGATATTGATTCGAGATATGCGGTTTTGAAAGCATAAAAGAATTCGGTTTTGGTAATATAGATGATGTATGTTTTTATAAAGTTCTCGATCTGCCAGTTGTATAAACACTTTAAAGGACTAAAACAACCAATATCAAATGATTGAGTTAAATGCAAAGAATAAGATAATAAACTAAATGGTATAATATTGTATTCCTTGCAGTATTCCTGAAATACTGCTGATTTATGACTTTTATACCTATCAAGTATTAGTATTCGATATCTATTCACTTTCCTGCTTAAAGTATGCTCATTGAAATACTTAATCTATTCAAGACCTATGTGATTATCTGTCCATCCATTGGTAGTAGATTTAATAATCTAATCATATAGTAAATCCCTTTTGGTATATCAATTTGAAAGATAATATTCGTTTTTAACCATTAGGAATAAAGGAATACTGAATCCCTCTCCATTGATGCAAACAATTGCTATAACCCATTCTCAGTTGCTCAATTGTATAGCTTTACTTCTTTCACATCGATTGGCTCTAGTAACTATTATATACAATAATATTTGTCCTATCATAAAGCCCGTTTTATCGAAGTTGTATAAATCACAGTCCTGAATACCGTATTTTGCCTGTATATTCGATACCAATCGAAACCAGTTCCTAATAAACTCTGGGTTTTCGTAAAAAGCTTTTTGGAAATCATAAATACAATTAAAATACATCTTTAAGTCTGAATATCATTGTATAAATCGATTAGTCTAGAACTTTCCAACTTTCTTGCTACCCTGCGATTTGAGGATACAATTCGCTATATCTTCCATATCACTTATTCGAGAATTAAACCCTTTTTTATCTATATTCAATATATATTGAAAAAGCGATTTATTCTTTAATTCCGTTATTTTATAATGTATTGATCGAGATCCAGTTTTCAGTATTTAATCAGCTATTCTGTAAATGAAGATAGTATACAATATATTATAGATTTTAGCAGTTTTCTATACATTCAGTTTTTTGGATAAAGCAATAGCTTGAATAACTAGATTAATTTGCAACTCTTGTATATTGATTTGAAAGATTGGATATGGATTTATCGCGTGTCAAAGTTAAGAGGTGGTAATTGAGATAAAAGTGTTCCGGTTACTGATATGTTCCGCTTACTGATAAACCACGTTACTACTAACTACTATTCACCAATAGATTAATAACAAAACTACTACTCGAGTAATTAATACTTAGAGGTACTTACTCATACCAAACTCTTCTATTATCACAACTATCTATTTGAAGCATCTGTGATAGTATTCATAAAGCTTTTCAATTTGGATTCTGGATCATACATACATAGGGAAATTTGAACATACTTTAGTACTAGTCAGACTACGAGTCTACCAGAGTAGTAGATTTGGACATTGAAAGTTGGCCAACTTCTCACAAATCTTGAATTTAATGATCATTTCAAAACCGGTAATCAAAAGATTCATAAAGGTAGAAGAGAAAGAAGCATAAATGATCTAGAATGCAACTAGCTTGTGCTCCCATAGTACTCCCTCCCACTGTTATCTAGCTCGCCTAGATACTGCCTTCCTTATAATGCTTCAAAGCTGGCCATGCAAAAACAATTGCATCGCTCAAGAACAACTATTCGGGCTGACTGGATTACTCTATATACTTACAAATTCGCATCTTTTTTATTAGGAGTGATCTATACATCTGACCTGGGCTTTACCGGAAACTCTTCGTCTTCTGGTTTGTGGGGTAGGAACTCACAAACTACTCAAGTACTTCCGTCTAGCTAGTGAAACCTCATGATACTCCATACCCTCTGCATACAAACCTATCATGGCAACCATTCTATCGGGCGAATTCGTGGGAAATGTATCATCCGATGATTTGCTAAACAAATGCTGGGGACATCAAGAATGCTGGGACTGTTTAGCCACGGGACACTGCTCATGGTGTCCAGTATCTTCTACCTGCGTACCGAATACATTTCCGGTGCATATTCTTGCGCCTATCTTCGACGGTGACCTTTGCCCTCTTTGGTCCGAAAGATGGGAGTTGCGAGCTCGATCTTTAGGTTGTCATGTTTCGACGTGAGTGTATATAGCTTAA
Organism: Sclerotinia borealis F-4128; assembly: GCA_000503235.1. Classification (NCBI taxonomy): domain Eukaryota; kingdom Fungi; phylum Ascomycota; class Leotiomycetes; order Helotiales; family Sclerotiniaceae; genus Sclerotinia; species Sclerotinia borealis. Next base: position 32,491 of record KI628696.1, on the reverse strand, counting down.
GCTGTTCCCACCACACGTTTTACCTCGACATTAATTCGGTGTTAGGATTACGGTTTTGACATTATTCGGATCTATTTATGGTACCTTTCTAGTAATTGGCCTTGTCATTCTTGTAATGAGGTGCATGAGAAATAAAGAACGAAATCAGCAGTGGTGGAAGATATGGGGGGGATATCCGAGAACAAGGAAGAGGTCAGGAGTGATTGAAGAAAATGATTCCCCGGAATCTCGCCCACTATTACCATAGGTCACGGTTGAATCAAACTATCTCCAGCAAAGTAATCCTTTTCTTTTTTTGGCTATGAACACACGATTTAAGATGTGGCTTGGTAGCTCCTTCCCCAATTCTCCCAACTCCCAAGTTCCCCCACCCCACAGAGCTTTTCGATATCCGACGTTTCAAGAACAAATAGCAAAACGAGACACTCATTCCGTAGAGCTTTTTTCATCACCTGAGTTCTCGAGAATAATCCAACAGCTCCCCTTTAGCCGAAGGTTTCTTTCACATTTTCTCCAAAGCCCCTATCTACCCACTTCCTGAAACTTCTCCAGATATAAGGGTTTCTTTTACACACCCTCGAATCATCCCCTCTAAATCATCCCACTATATTGACCTCGGCAAATTTCGCATCCTCTTCTAACGTTTCTCCCACCGATTATTTATCTCCTCCCAAACACAAGCCATCAGTAACTCCCCGTCAGCTCCTCTATCTCCAACTTTACAGAGTATTTCATTGTCTGACCTCTCAAGATAAGTCAAACGCTCTTCCAGGCCCGAAATATTTGAAGGAATCACGTTTTTTCCATAGGGCTGTCCAATGTTTAACCTCTCGGGGATAATGCATGAGCCCCCTTGGGCTCCCGAAAAGTCGAAGTAAATATACCGGCTGGATTGATTGAGTGAGTACGGTCTAGGCTGGCTATTGCAGTGGAGGGGAAGCTAGTCATCCCACGAATATGTCTTCTTCCTTAAGCTTATTATCCAATTTCCCTCTTTGTATTACCAAGATAAAAACAAAAGACGTCTTCAACGTTATCGTGGTCAAGTCAAAATAATGAAGCATTTAGAAACAAGTATAAATTATTTGAAATGCTAATAAGATAAAAATGTCCAATAAGATGCTAATCGATGTAGACTTCACAGAATTTCAGAATGCTATTGCAGATCACGTATGGCTCCAAAATTTAGCTACCTTATCCAGAGCTCACTGGTGGAATGATTGCAACCTCATCCCCATCTTTAATGATCATTTCCGTATTGTCAGAGCCTGCCTCTGGAATATCAACATACTCCAAGTTGATCGTCACCAAACAGCTTCTTAACACTTTATCTCTAATTCCATTGTAATGATTCTCTAGAGTCTTGAATAATTGCGAGAGAGGTAAAGGTGCACGAAATGCCTCGGAATCCTTCGATGTGTAAGAGGCAGCGGTAGCAAAGTAAAGAACCGTGAATTGTCCTTCTTTGGAGTCAGACATAGCCTTGATAATATCTATACGAGATGATCCATTAGTCGTGTGCCATGATTTGAACGAAAAGACGAATATGCAAAGGTTATGGGTAGTCAGAGATCTTGGTGTTAGACCACAGTGAAATCTCGTCGAAACGATATATCTTCAGGTAATACATGCTAAAGTTTGTTCATCATACAAAGAGTGTTGTGATGGAATGTGTTGAGTGAAGCTAGACAGATAGGAACAGATCTTACCTTGATACAAATGTTACGAATGTTCAATCTTCATATGAAAAAAGTCATATAAATAAAGGTATTTACCGTTGATGCTTTCAAAAGAGAAGAAAAAAAGGGCTCGATCACAGAGAATAAATACTCTAGAGCTCGGGCCGCTTTTGATCGTTTCACGTGCAAACGCGATAAGGTCGTGTAAAATGTTATCTAAAGCTTAATCAAATCAATCGGAGAAATTTTGCCGCGACCGAATATCTTCATGTTGCTAAAGTCTACATAAGTGCATAGCATTATCAAAGTTTGCGGAGACTATGTTGAGAACTTCCCGGCTTCCAAGAAGGAATGTGCAATCACTCGTCTGCTGGAAATGCCTCGCAAATTTTCACTCGGGGGTAACATCTGGGAGACGACGACTGCTACAAGGTGCTGATAACAATGGCCAATTGAGGTCAAAACCCACAGTTTTGAAGCGAGATACGAAGTCGTTCAGCACCAGCTGTTTTGTATGTAGAACTAACCCTCTTGGTATATAATTCGTATTTCTGACCTTGCTTCCAGAAACGAGCCGGAACAGAGACACAAACTAGCCAACTTCCCCGTTCATCTGATATTTTATCAACACAAAAGGGAGAGCCGATACCGATCAGAGAGCGCTTGAGAGCTTGGGAGGCGGAGCATGCCAATTCATATGTCCCTATCATAATCAATGACGATGCTGCACCAGGGACTTTGGAAAATGCTTGCACTCGAATCCAGGATACCAGGTTCGAAGTTGACGAAGAAAATATAATGGATGATGATATCTCTAATATTGGATTCGATGATCTTGTCGATGTTGGAAGCAGGCGCGGATTCCTCATTCCTGGAGATCTCGTTGAAGTTATGTGTGTCTACCCTCCCCGTCGCCACCAGGCTATGCAAATGAAGAACTGACTTAAGCATCATTAGTGGAAAAGGAGCGAGACATGAACTTGGGATATATTTACGTGATGTCGGCAGGTTGGCTCAATTTTACACAATGTCCGGTACTTTGGTTGAAGGTTCATTGAAATCCACACAATTTTATGTCCCAAGCTTCGTTGGGAATGACGAACTTGACATCTTTCGTCCATTTTTGCCATCACTAGGAACTGAACAATTGGAGATCTCGAATGTTCATGTTGAGCAGCAAGTTCCTAGAGATGTGACCAAGTCCCTAGTGGAAAAGATGCTTAGCTTCTGGGAAAAATCTGAAGAGATCTATCAACGCAGTTCTTCCAGGTTTGAGCGTGCTCATGATCTTATTGCTAATGATAACTCCTTTCGGTATGTTACATTAGACGAGCTAGCCAATGTGGTCATTGCAAAAGATATTCCGAGGACTGAGGATGGTTCATATTCTTACCCTGCTTTATATGCTCTCCATCGTTCTCTTATGCGCGATGAAATTGGCTTTCGACCACAACTGGGAGGGGCAACTAGAACCGGCGGACAGTACGAAGTTAGCTCCAAAGCAGAGGTCAAGAATATCATCATGACTGTTGAGAAGGTTCGCATGTATCAATCAAATCCAGAAAGGAACCCAAAATTTCAGAACGACTCTATATCGAAATGGGTCAAAGGGTGCCAGGGAGTTATAGACGAAAGTCGTAAATCACGTGAACTCACAACACATGGTACTCTCAAACTGCTAAATAAATCGGATACTGAGAATAGTTTTCTACTCAAAAACGCTCCGTCTCCATATACAGAATTTATCAAATCATGGGCGGCCTTCCGTACCATTGATCGCAACTCTTCAATAAATGCCACGGGGTCTGCCCTTCTTCGAGCCGTAGCCCGATACTTGGAGTTCCCATTGGATCAAAGCACTGCGTGGACTTTCTTGCAAGAAATCGGTGAGATTCACCCTACGACGAACCGGGTAGCCTACGATCTTCGAATTCATAACCATGCGTACAACGATATCTACCAGGAAGATTGTTTTACTTCAGAAGATAGTATGACTGCCCTTAGAAAGGAGTTCCATCTGCCTGTTTACTGCATTGATGCTGCAAGTGCTCATGAGGTTGATGATGGAGTGTCAATTGAGCCCACTGAAACACAAAACGAGTACTGGGTCCATGTGCATGCAGCCGATCCTGCATCGCGATTAGAAGCGAAGGGTAAGAGTGCGGACGAGATCGCAAATCGAACCGAAACGGTTTATGCGCCCGAAAAGGTACATTTCTTGTTGCCGTCAGATTTTGTGCAAAATCACCTGAGTCTTGATACGAACCGTCCCTCTTTGACATTCAGCGCGAAGATGAACTTGAACGGTGATATATTGGAGACACAGATATCTCCACGCACCATTTTTGATGTAAGATACATAACGCCTAATGTAGTCGAGGAAGTTATCACAGGGAACAATTTTCAAAATTCTGCAATAACTACCACTACCAGCACCGTTGGGGTACCCATCACTCACGCTCCGGAGAAGAGGAACATGCTGCAGAGCCATGAGCTTTCTGGAGAGCACAAGGAGGACCTTCGAATTCTACACGAGATTGGTGATGCTAGGCTTAAGCAACGCATAGCCCAAGGAGGTGTCTCTTTGAGCCCTGCCAAACTTGACTTATCAGTCTCGCCCAAGGCTGCAACCATTCAACTACAGAAAGAAGAATCTGGTAGTCTAGGGTCGAGAGTAGACGCAGTTGCACCACTGATGTTGATCGCTGCCGAGGTCGCAGCACGATGGTGCCATGCCAGAGGTATTCCAGTTCCTTACCGTGTCACTACTCGCAACGTAAACAAGAAAGATCCGTTGGAATTCCACAGGGAAGTTGTATTACCATCACTGGACGAACATGGCCATCCTCCAGTCAGCATCGCTCTACAGTATTTCCAATTACTTGGCTCGATACTCCCATCCACGACTCCGGGTCCACATGTAGCAGTCGGTGTTGAGATGATGGCCAAGTGTACTAGTCCTTTGCGTCGATACGGAGACTTGTTGCTCCACTGGCAGGTTCAAGCAGCACTTCGGGAAGAAGCACGTTTGGGGCATAATCTCATCGGTAATACGAAAGAAGATTTTCTTCCTTTCTCAAAAGCCGAACTTGATCGCATTATATCACATCTCGATGCTCGCGAGAGGATGATCAAACAAGGCAACAGAGACTCTATCAAACATTGGCTGTGCAATTTCTTGGTCCGCGCATGGCGGTTCAAAGAGGCTTCTCTTCCTCCTACATTTCGCTTTGTTGCCCAAGAAGATGCCAAATATGAGCGCTCGTGGGGAAAGCTGGACTTCTTCGATGTCGCAGTAAATTTGGTAGGATCTGAGACTTTTGACATTGGGGATGTCAAAGCTGGCGAAGTATTAGAAGTTGAATTGGAGGATGTCAATGTATATTTACGCACCATAAATGTTAAGGCGATTCGTCGTTGGGCATAATTACACGAATCTTTACTCGGACTTGGCTGGATATGCCGAGATATTGATAATATCTGTTTCATTCGCCCTTTTTCTTTGTCCACAAGTGGGTGCACGGATTCATGGAACGATTCTCTTCCTTCCACAATGTATGAGCTTATTGTCTGATCTGTAATGAACCAAATTCAAGTCTCAGAGTGTACATAGAAGGATTCCAAGTGTATTCAACTTTCATTTCGTTCTATAGGCTTTTGCACACTCCCTGGTGATCTGCCAATCTAAAAACCTCCACCAAAATAGATATTATCCCAAGGCATGCAGAAAGCAAATCAAATGATCGTGTTCCTGTCCATATGTATGTCATCATTGCTGCTCTTTCGCGAATCGTTTGGCAGATGGGTATCACGAGAATTCCGGCAGGAATGCTGCTTGTCACCGAGAACTTATTTTCCACATTCCAAGGAGCGATCTCTGTTTACTGGAATTTTGCCTCCCCATAACAAAACTTTCAACCAGATTAATCCCTCGACAAAATCTTTCTGACTTCGCTCATCTATTCACTGAGTTCGTACAGTCCTTACAAATTCGCGACGTTATAAAATAAAAATTCGTACTTCAGTAACCCATAATATATCTACTCGCCAAAACATAGCCAAACAAGCAAACAAACCTACAACCATGCAACTCCCCTCCCTCCTTCTCATTCCCTTCCTCGCCCATCTCACAAACGCTCAATCCTTTCCCTTCCCTTCCATCCCGGACCCCGCATCCTTCGCCGCATCCCCAGATTTCGCCAACGGCCAATCTTCTTCCTCAAACTCCTTCTCGTCTTCCTCCAGCTCTTTTTCTGACGGTCAGGGAAGCTCCAGTTCCTCGCATGTTAGTACCACGTGTGATGCGAACGCGAAGTGTGAGACCCATGTTAATGGGTTTGTTAATGGGACGGCGGTGGGGGTGGCGACGCTGGTGACGTCGACGGTGAGGAGAGTGGCTACGAGTACGAGTTCTGGTGTGGGTGGGACTGCTTGTGGGAGTGCGAGTGGGAATGCTAGTGGGACTTTGACTGGGAGTGGGAGTGGGAGTGAACAGACGGCGGGGCCGGTGGGAGGTGGAGGTGGGGGGTTACTCGGGGGAAATGCAAATTTGGCGACGAGTGGGACGGCGGGGAGTACGGTAGTTGTTACAGGTGTGCCACCGACGGGTATATCTGCGGGTGTATCTACGGGGGCAGCGAAGCTCGAGGAGGGAAGTAGTGGGGCTGGAAGGGTGGGTGGTGGAATGGTATGTTATCCTTTGAGTTTTATCTTTCTTTTGATAAGACTGGATGGTGAGATGATGCTGATTGGTGTGGTGTATAGGAACGGATCATTATGTTGGCACTTGGGATTGCGATGGGGGCTTTCATTTTGTAAGGATTGGTTTGGGGTCGTTTACTCGTATATTCGTGGTCGTTTTATTTGACGGGTTCTAGAACTTGATGTTGATCATTGAGGATGTTCTTGGTTTGGGTTTTATGGAAATCGAGGCAATATATAGGTATCGGTTGTTTTTGTTTTTGTTTGTGCTGTCATCATGCAAATCGCAAACCAACCTTGGGATATCGAATCTGGTTATGAAAGTCCCTTGGAATTGCTTCATGTTTTTAGTACAAGGCTTACTGGTGATAATGCTGGTACTCTTACTCTTACTATACTATGATCCAATCAATATTTCATCTGATTACCCCAATAATTCATACCCGAAAAATATCCGTCCGCAAAAATACCACATAAGTCAATCAAGGAAGCTTTCTTGCAACAAATCATTGAGATGTGTGGAAAGGTGTATCATTGATCGAGTTTATGAGAATACTGTGGTGAGAAAGTATACATAAGTCAAAAAATGAATGGCAAAATGATGGCCGAAGCCACCATCCCAACTTCTCATGCGCATGAGGTTGTGGCCAATATCCTACTAACTCCGCTAAACGAACACATATTGGTTGAAGGTGATGCTGTTGTCGTAGTATATATTTCAATCGAGGATGAGTGAAATATGGATGGAATTCAGCTCGTTGAGTTTGCTCTGTTTGCATAGTTTTGGAATTCACTATTCAGATCTTAAACTATTAATTTGTGTACAAATATCCATCCCATCCTCATCTCAAGTACCGTAGCCATAACCATATTATCCCCACCTCACCTCACAACTTTGCATTCCACGCCGCGCGATCCGCAGATTCCAATGGTTGTTTCCTGCCATCCCAAAATAGAGGACACAGCTGAAACCATTTCTCTCGACTACAGATTGAATGGACGGAGCGTTTGTGGCCCAGATCAACATACTTTCCAATGGTAAGTCCTTGGGCATTCTCATATGATAAAATGGTGCCACCGGTAGCTTTGGGTTCGCCTACCGCATTGGCTGTTCGTGCATCGTCTAGGAACACATAATGGATACAACTCGAATACCATGCGTTGACCCGTTGTGGGCCTCGGAATGAGGCATCGCCAACGAGTGAGTGACGACCGCGGTCATAGTCTCCGGCGTTGTAGTGAGCGCCGTAATGATCTTCCTGTGATTCGCTTGTTAGTACCCGTTGCGGAGTGAAAAGATGAGCCAGCCCATAAAATAGAAATGGTAACTTACTTTTGCCCAATACAGCTCAAAATACGCAAATCGAGTCTCGTTGAAGCGTCCAAATAAGCAAAGCACGTGAGGATCAACATGCAGTTTGCGTAGATACTCACGATGCTGATCCAAAGTTCCCGTTTCGTTCCAGCCCTTGGCCACACGAGGATCATTTTGCCACGCGTTGAAAGTTTTCAAATGTGCATCATCTTGCCAATCAACCACTTCGAGCGAAAAGTGCTCGTCCAGCTCGGGAATGTACCGACTGTAGCAGATGGAGCCGGGGTGTGGTTTGGGTCGTCGTGTGGGATGGCGAGCATACACGGCTTCTTCGGGAAATTTCATGGTGAGTTGGTAGTTTTCGGGCATCACGGGGTATTGGGCGAGAGATCCTCGGAGGGGTCCGTCGGTCCCATCTCCAACTACCCAGATGGGTCGAGGGCCCAGTGGTGAGGCGGCGCCTTGCCAGAATGCACTGCGAAGTATTAATATTTCTTCGGCGGGCAATGCTGTGACTGCCGCGCTCGAAAAGCGCCATGGTTTGGGGTGCTCGATTCCTAATCCGGTAGATAATAGTTCGCTTCGAATGATGTCTTTTTCGGAACCATGAAGAGTGAGTCGAAAATACTCCAGTGTGGGATGAGCAAGGTAGATTGCGTATGTCAGATTCCAGATCTGGCCCAAGGAAGGTGAATCATTCCCTGTCCATTGAAACGTAGTTTGCGGGCTCCGACATGCTCGTGCCCAGCTGGTGTTATCAGATGGAGGTGGACACTCATCCTCGGGCCTGGACGTTAAGTCAAGCCATGAGAGTGAGTTGCAATGTAGTGGTTGCGGTAAAGCTTTTCCTGACGTGGATTGCTGGTTATCCAATATCAATGTGTGTTTGGCGGGTGTCGTTACAGCATCGGTGACTACTCGATATGTGGTCAAGAACGGGTGTGGTAGTTTCACCAGAGGGTACTTGTGTGGTGCCATTCTCGCAAATTGGATGGATTGGAAGTTTATCAAGAATGTAGAGACACGAGATCTTCACAGCGGCTTATTGAAGAAACTTGAATTCGATATAACCTTACACACCAAAGCATATAATATCGTCTATATACAGTGTGATTGATTGCCTACCTAGGTACGGTATGTTTGTTTTCAACAGGGATAATTTGACACCGAGGATTGGAAAAGGGCAAAATCTTTAACTTTCTGAATAAGTACAGTACCACAATTGTCGTTCTAGGAAATTAATAAAAAAGACACTCTAGATTTGTTATGGATTTTCACTCCGGAAACAACTAACATGTAACAGCGCTGATCTACCTCATACACACCCCACTCTAGACCAAATAAAAAGAGCTACTCGGACCGAAGCAGGGTAGCTGTAGGGTAGTTACAGGGCTGCACGTTTATGTGTATCCGTACCTTTTCCGAGTAGTTGCTATTTCCGATACCGCAATCGTGGAATATTTTACAATTGACAACTCAGGGATGCCGAAGCGAGAGGAAAGCTTTCCAGGGACATAAGCTAAGAAAGTACTAAATAAGAAATTAATAAGAATGCACTTATTTATCATACGTATACTGATGCCAGTTAGATACCGTAGTAGCATGCGCTGATCAACAAATAGTATATATTTGAGGAAGGAAGCTGGTAGACCTAGTTATATTATTGTACTTTTTGTCCTGTGAATTTAAGTGGCTGGCAATAGTACCAAGTCATATATCATCGACCCACTTTACCATGTCTCTCAGATCTAGATCCTTGAATTTTCGACATTTTTATGTCTCTTTTCCTCAAGAAAGGGTTGTTCAGGTCACGCTGAATAGACCTGAAAAGCTCAATTGTATCGACCAAGCTACGAGTCGGGAAATCCAAGAAATATGGGAGCTTTTTGATCAAGATGAAAGCTTATGGGTTGGTATTATCACAGGCGTGGGGAGAGCTTTTTGTACTGGGGCCGATCTGCAAGGTTAGAGATTTCACTATCCATGAATTCATTATTCAATATCAAAATTATCCTTTTTGCACGAAAACTGATCAAAGTCCTGCGAAAACAGAATGGAACGAGATGAATAGGACAGGGGTGGTCAATGACATGTCTGCACCAGGTCTTGCAGGACTCCCTCGTCGAGGTGGCAAAAAGCCGATTATTGCTGCAGTCAATGGCATATGCATGGGAGGAGGTTTTGAAATGATAACCAATTGCGATATCGTAATCGCTGCATCCACGGCCGTGTTTTCTCTGCCCGAAGCGAAGCGTGGCATAGTCCCTGTGGCGGGTTGTCTACCGCGGCTAGTTCGCACTCTGGGTTTGCAACGCACCTCGGATCTGGTCTTGACTGGTAAAAACGTAAGTGCCAAGACGCTGTGTGATTGGGGACTCGTCACTCGAGTGGCAGACTCCGGTACCGATGTTGTTGATGTTGCGGTCCAAGTTGCGCAAGACATGTGCAAGAATAGTCCAGATGCGTTGATTATTGGTCGTATGGGTATTCGGTTGGGCTGGGAAGCTGGCAGTGTAGAGGAAACGGTTTCGACTTTGGCTGATGAATGGTATCCCCGCCTGGTTAAAAGTCCCAATTTTGCCGAAGGTATCCAGGCATATGTGGACAAACGATCTCCTAATTGGACAAATTCAAAGCTGTGAGAGGATGTCACGGCGACTGATTGTAGTGCAGAGCTACTTCAGGAAGGAGAATGGAGAAAATGGTGTGGTGCTATGCGGAATTGTTAGACAGACCTGTTTCCGAGTCATCTTTCATGTGCTCAAGAAAATTTGAGTTAATTAGTAGTGGAGACAGCTAAGGAAAGGTGGAGAAATGTTACCGTATACAATTTATTATCTTATCAGATGACATGGATAAACATCTAATCAATCTTCAATCTTTAATTTATTCTGCTCCGAGGTCCATGGTCTAGACTTATTAGTGCAAGTAAAGATTGACAGTACGAGTATATCCGTTTGTTTATCTTATCAGATGAGATGAAGAAGGATCTGATAAAGTCGAAATATCCAAGATCTAAAGAAAATAGCAATCAAGATAGGGGTTCACTTTCACGTCATCTAATTCGTATAAGGTGGGTCTTAGCCCCGACACTAGTAGATTTTTATCTTATCAGATGAGATGGGATCAGCAGGATGAAAATTTAATCCTAGAACACCCGCTAGTGGAGACGACTTAGAAATAATCCATCTTATCAAATGACATGGATAACAATAACAAATACTCAAACAAGTTAAACTACAATCACTGTAGGTTAAATCACCGATGCAACTCCTCCCGGTCTGTCAACGTTCCAAGCAGAGTGGAATAATGGCCGATCTCGGTTTGGGCTTGGGTTTTATGCTCAAAAATCGCACGATGAATATACCGTAATACCTAGTCGAGCTCATCAACCCTGACCGGTACGGAGTGGTAACTTTGCGGCTCTACTCTCCAACGCAAGAAAAAGGGAAACATGCTATCATAACCTTTACTGTCTGACTACCCAAACTACACATATTCCCTCAATCAAGTTCAATCCGTGCAAATCTCTACTGAATCGAATGCACGGTCGAAGTCTAACTCTTCTTGCCAAACCTCAGAACAACTTCAGGACTTAGAGACCAGAATATCTGGCCTACCGACAGCATGGGCTCTATACATGTCGATGATACACAAGGTCAACACTCTCCTGAAAATGGGTTTGTTGATTTATTGTCAGGTCAGCCTGATGGTGAAGGTTTTAGGTCTTTTTACATAAATGGTCTTGCATCCGATCAGACCATTACTCAGACGGGCATGAGAGAGGATGTTCTACTTTTATCCTGGCTCATCGTGCTCTTGCGAACCCGGGAAGAAGGTAGCCAGCTATCTTACGATTGGGCGTACAAGAGTCGAGAGAGTAACTTTGAGCTTGAGCCGGTGAAGGGACGTCTCTCGCTAGATAAAATAACGACAGGATTGGAGAATAATGTCGGACAGGTTACTTCTGAGGTTTCACGCCATATCGCGAAGTTTGCATTAATTCAGGGTGCAGCTATATCCAGTCCCGTCTCGATTATATTGAGCACCAGTTCTCTGTCACAGACGTCTGAAGAGGCGAAAGATGAAGTGAGCAAATTAATTCATGCATGTTGCCAGTTCGCTAACCGTGACGAATAAAGGGTGTCCTCCACCTCGAAGTACGTTTTGTTAATAACCTTCTCGAAATCTGTTCTGTGTGGTACACCGAGACCATACTGGAATTTACAGTCACGCACTTTGTCGAGACACTGGTCGACACCATCAGGATGTGCATTTCAACTCCCGATGCTTCTATCGAAGACTGTATTCGCCCGACCACACGTGATCTGAACGAGATATGGCGATGGAATCACCAACTACCTCCAACTTACAGCTCTTGTATGCACGACATGATTTTCGAACAAGCTAAACTATCACCCAATAAAGTAGCAATCGATTCTTGGGATGGTAGTTTGACGTACGCTCAGGTCGATCAATATTCCACTTTCGTAGCGTGCTCTCTCAGAGAAATGGGTGTTAAGCTACATGACGTCCTACCCGTCTGCTTTGAGAAATCGAGATGGACAATAGTAGCTGTGCTTGCGGTTATGAAAGTAGGCGCAACCTTGCTGATGACTGACCCAACGCTTCCGCTTGCCCGCCTCCAAAACATGGCGGAACAAGTGAGCGCAAAGGTAATAGTGACATCTCGCGACCAATACGAGTTTTCAGAGTCGATCATTCCAGATGGAATTATTATGGTCGTGGAAGCAGAAACATTCACGCACTTCTCAAATCCACCCGTTAGCCCACGATTAGAAGCTGTGCCACCGTCTGCCTTAATGTACATAATTTTTACTTCTGGCAGCACAGGCACCCCAAAAGGTGTCATGCTTTCGCATGAAACCTATACAAGTAGTGCCGTTCCTCGAGCGAAAGCAGTTGGCTATACGGAAGACTCCAGGGTTCTTGATTTTGCGGCTTACGCCTTCGATGTTAGCATTGACAGCATGCTATTGACTCTTGGAAATGGTGGGTGCCTTTGCATCCCCTCGGACGAGGATCGATTGAACGACATCAATGGAGTAATGCGAAATATGCAGGTCAATTACGCAGGCTTAACCCCTTCAGTTGCCCGCATTCTGGACTCGGATGTTATAAAATCGCTTAGCGGTTTGGGTCTTGGAGGAGAGGCGTCGTCAGTAAGAGATGTTACGATTTGGGGCCAAGACACCAGGATTATTATAGGCTACGGTCCTTGCGAATGTACTATCGGATGTACAATAAATAGCGACACTGCTACTGGTAGAAACTACATCTCTATTGGAGAAGGAAATGGAGCAGCTATTTGGATTACCCATCCCGACGACCACGAACAGCTAATGCCCGTTGGTGCTGTGGGAGAATTGCTTGTCGAGGGGCCTATTGTAGGTCAAGGCTACTTGAATGATCCCGAGAAGACTGCAGCGTCTTTCATCAAAGATCCATCGTGGCTTACCGCAGGCCACAGCAGATATGATGGTCGTCAAGGGCGTCTATACAAAACCGGAGACCTTGGAAAATATGACCCTGACGGTTCTGGAGGCATCTTGTTTGTTGGAAGGAAAGATACACAAGTCAAATTGCGTGGACAACGTGTTGAACTCGGTGAGATTGAAAGTCAGCTCATGGCCAGGCTACCTTCGGAGATCAGCGTGATTGCTGAGGTTATTGTGCCTCAAGGACTTGGAGGTCAACCTACGTTGGTCGCATTCGTTGGACCTCAACAAAAGAAGAGTCAGGAGGGTACTGATATAAATTCGATTCAGCTTCATGAAGAGCTGAGCCAAGCGCTGTCAAAAGCCAACACAGAGTTGACCAAGATTTTACCACGATATATGGTGCCAACCGCATATATACCAGTCAATTACATTCCTGTTTTGATCTCAAGCAAGATTGATCGTAAACGACTTAGGCAATTTGGTGCCACGGTGGACTTGCGGGATGTACATGAAGAAACAACCAGCACTCGGGAGTTGAGTGATCTTGAGAAACGTTTGCAACAGGCCTGGAGCCAGATATTGAAGCTTGATGCAGAATCCATTCGACTCGACGATAATTTCTTTGCACTAGGTGGTGACTCTTTGGCGGCAATGAAACTCGTATCTGTTTGTAGGGAGGAACGTCTCGATCTTAGTGTCATCAACACTTTCAGCCACCCTACACTCTCAGCGATGGCCGAAGTCGTGCAAGTTTACAACTCGCAAGTACGGACAGAACTACCAACATTTTCATTGATTTCTCAATCTCCCGAAAGTGCCTGTATCGAAGCGTCAGAGATGTGTGAATCGGACCAGGCAGCCATCGAGAACATTTACCCTTGCACACCCACGCAAGAGTCCCTGTTTACATTTGCACTCAAATCAACCGAGGTGTACGTTGCTCAGAGAGTCACATGTATTCCATCTCATATCGACCTCGAAGCCTGGAAGAAAGCATGGGAGGATGTCGTTGCAGCTATCCCTATCCTGCGCACTCGCGTAGCCCAGCTCCAAGAGCCAGGCCTTCAGCAAGTTATACTTAAAGAAAGAATCTTCTGGAGGAGCTCAAATAATCTAGAGCAATATCTTGACAGTGATCGCAATGAAAGAATGGAGTTGGGACAAAGCTTAGCTCGATATGCTATCGTCAACCAGCCAGACGATGATAAGCGATACATGGTATGGACTATTCATCACGTAGTTTACGATGGATGGTCAGAACCGTTATTACTTAAGGCAGTCAGCAATGCTTTGCAAGGTCAAAATGTCGAGATGCAAGCACATATGAGTGACTTTGTCAAATATGTGCGTGACACAGATGAAGTCGCCATGCAAGAATTTTGGCGAGTAGAATTGGAAGATGCCGTTGGACCTCAGTTTCCGCGTTTACCTTCTAGAGATTACTTACCAACTCCAGATGCAAATCTCGAAATTGACATCACCCTTGACAGAAGCACTAAATCACCTTTTACAATGGCAACATTGATTCGTGGTGCATGGGCGCTTGTAGCTTCGCAATACACAGGAAGCGACGACGTGGTGTTTGGTGAGACGCTCGCAGGTCGAGACATCTCATTGACGGGCGTCGAGAGCATTGTTGGTCCGTTGATTGCAACAGTACCTGTTCGCATCAACGTCAACCGATCAAGCTCCATTAAGTCTTATTTGCAGAGCGTGCAGCAAAGCATGTTGGCACGCATACCGTATCAGCATATGGGGATGCAAAACATCAGAAAGGTTAGCCAAGATGCCCAACATGCATGCGAAGCTGGCACAGGATTGGTTATCAATTCAGAACCTGAGTATGTGGGTGATGATCTTGGATTCAAGTCAGGAGATGTTGAACTCGAATCCCTTCATTTCAACCCATATCCGCTCATGCTAGCCTGTGGAATACGTAAAACCGGGTTCAGAATCTGCGCAAACTTCGATAGCAGCCTGATTGAGATCACCCAGATGGAGCGAATGCTTGCGCAGTTACAGATGGCCTGTTTACAGTTAAGCAAAGATCTTTCTAGAAGCATTGACGAGGTCTCATGTCTACCCGAGGCGGAATTGAATCAAATCTGGCAATGGAACCAAGCCTCTCCATTGTCCCTGGATAAGTTGTCAAAAAGGATTCGCGCAGATGCAAGCATCAAGCAGGGATCGATCTATCCTCAGGCGGTGATTTCTTGGGTTTGCGATCCACGAAATCCATCTCTACTGTCACCAATCGGCTGCGTTGGCGAGCTCTGGCTTGAAGGGGCTTTCTTTACAGAAGAAACCGTTGAGTCTCCAGCCTGGCTCGTGACTGGAAGCTCTACGTATGGTGGCCGCACTGGCAGAGTGCAACCCACGGGCGATATGGTCCGATTACTAGAGGACAAGAGCTTAGTATTTGTTGGCCGAAAGGAGAATGTTATGCCAATTCAAGGCCATGCAGTGGACATCACAGAGCTCGAAGCTCACTTCGCCAAATACCTCCCAGACACAGTGCGTGCAGCTGCAGCCGTATATCAGCCATTGTCGGAAGACTCCCAACAGGCTTCAAAACAAGAGGTGCTGATCTTCGTAGAACAACAGCTTTCTGAAGAAAAAACTGTCAACATCATATCGGCGAAGCACAACATAACTTGTGATGTATCAGATTCGCAAAGTTTCGAAACGGCTATCTGTACTGAGATTCCTTTGGGTCTTGCTCTAGCACTCAAAAAACTCGACAAATTCATTCAAGACTCTCTTCCATCGTACATGATGCCCTTTGCGTATGTCGTAATTGACAAAATGCCAATCGAGATGAAGGATATTGATCATAGTTTGTTAAATCAGTTAGCCTCAACAACTCCTCGACCCGTGCTCTCCGAGCTTCGTCAAGGATTTAAAGAGGTCTGGTCGAATAACTTAGCGAAACAGAATTTGACAACTGCGGAAAATATTCTTCAGGCTGCTTGGGCGAATATACTTAAGATTCCTTCGGAGAAGATTGATATTGATGACAACTTCTTCCGTCTCGGCGGCGACTCTGTCATGGCGATGAAATTAGTGTCAAGTCTTCGTGTGCAAGGACATGGTCTAACAGTGGCTGATATCTTCCAACATATGCGTCTTGGTGATGCCGCCAAAGTGTTAAAGATAGACCAAGTATCGACTAATAAGGTACAGCCTTACAAACCGTTTTCGACATTAAACACTGTAGACATAGAGCCATTCCTGTCTGAGGTTATCCGGCCGAAGCTTGCAGATCCAAATTGGTCTATTCGGGATGTATCTCCGGCGACAGATTCCCAAGCGCTCGATATTAGAGGAACTATTCAGTCACTGCGTACCTCCATACAATACACCATGTTGTACCTCGATGAAAGCATCGATCGCCAGCAACTATTCCGCGCCTGCAAAGAGCTCATTAAAACTCACGAAATTTTACGCACAGTTTTCATCGAACACGAGTCGAACTTCTTTCAAGTTGTCATCGACGAGCTGAATGCCTCTGATATGACCACGCTACGAACTGATAAGGATATTGAACAATACGCCACCGAGCTCTGTACAATGGACATAGAATCAGGCTTTCAGCTGGGATCCTCTTTCCTCAAAATACTACATGTCGAAGACAACAACGGTAAAGAATGCCTCATTCTAGGCATGTCTCACGCTCTATATGATGGTGTCTCCCTACCCATGTTACTTAGAGATTTGGAAATCCTCTACAAAGGAGAAAATGTCGTCGATTTTGAACCTTTCTCATCATACATGGCACGAACTTGCGATAAACGTGCACAGACTACCGCCATCAATTACTGGCGCAATCTTCTCAACGGCTCATCATTATCTATTTTGGAAGGGAAGTCAGCAGAGCCTACAGACAAAGCAATCTTCCAAGCAAAACCCGTCGATATCTCTCAACGTCCCGAAGATATCACCACGGCAAACTTGCTCACAGCAGCATGGGCATTAGTTCTCGCACGTCGTCTCCAGAAGCCAGATGTCACATTCGGCAGCATCACTTCTGGGCGAAACATCGACCTAGCCGGCGCGGAGAACATCATGGGTCCATGTTACCAATTCACCCCGACGCGAGTCCCGTTCGAGTCGCAGTGGACAGCCATGGATCTCTTGAGATTCGTTCAAAAACAAAGTGCCGAATCGGCAGCCCATGATTTCCTCGGCTTCAACAAGATTTCCACGCAGTGCACCGGGTGGTCATCGGTTTCCAAGACGCAATTCTTCGACTCCATCGTTCATCATCAGGACTGGGATGATTTCGATACGATGCCTTTTGCGGGAGGTATATGTAAAGTGGATATTGTTAATCCGCATGGTGATGCGGCGACTCCGTTTAAGGCGGTCTCGTTTGTGAAGGGGGGGCAGATGCATGTTGGGGCTGTGGGGAGTGTGAGAGATACTGTGTTTGTGGAGGGGGTTCTGGATGAGTTGGTGCTTGCTATTCAGGAATTGGCGAATAGTCGGTTGGAATTGTTGTTTGATGGAAAGATGTTCTAATTGGTGATTTGATCATGGTATAATATACGGTAAATACCTGGAATAGCATCATTTTGAACTTTGATACCCGAAATAATCTAAGTGCTAATCGAGGTATAATATATGCTATTTCAGGTTAAGTCTTTTGTATTATTCTGATCACAAAATAAAATATATTAATCTAATCTCAGAAACAGAAATGATACTATTCTGGTTACAAATTTATATGTTAATTTGATTATAAGAAAAAAAAAGGTGTTATTCCGGTCACAAAATTTATATGTTAATCTGATCATCAAGAAAAAAAGGTATTATTCTGGTTATAAAATTTATATGTTAATTTAATCACAACAAAATGATATTATTCACATGAGAGAATATAGGGAAAGAAGAAGAGAAAGGGTTATATGAAAGGATATAAGAAAAGGGGAAAAGGAGGGGCTATATAAGAGGATATGGGGTTATTATTTATACCAAAATAACAAATCAATTTTGAGATCAGAATAGCATCCTTTTTTTTTTGCAATCAGATTAACACATGAATTTTGTAACCAGAATAGTATCTTTTTATTTTTGCAATCAGAATAACATATAAATCATTTGAGACCAGAATAATATCATTTTATTTTTTTGAAACCAGATTAATATATTATTTAAAAACGACTGAAATAATACTTTTTGAAAAAAAAGAAAACGACTGAAATAATATAATATATTAATTCAGGCCTAATTAGAAAGTTTATATGCTATTTCGGGTATCAAAGTTGAAAATGATGCTATTCCAGGTATTTACCGTATAGTACATAGTAGATATTAGATAGTAAATAGCATCGACCGAAATTGATGCATAGAAAGATGTGAGTTTTGTAAATTAATAAATTCATAAGATACCGGTATCCGAGAAGCGAGTCCCCTTTCTAAGAGCGCAGAGTGACTTCACGATGGTCTATTTTATTTCATATCATAAATCGTAGACAGTAGTGCTATTTATTCATCCATCGTAAACAACGAGGAACCTATCTACAATATCTAGAAGCCGAAATGGAGTTTCCGGTAAAGGGTGCGCAAATGCAGATTAAATATGAATCACTATATTATATTCGAGTACTTCTGTTGGAGATATTGTTGGAAACATACTACGAGTAATGTGCACATGACTTAAAAATAACCTACCTTCCTTTACCTTATAGAGTAGAGTAATCACAATTTACATCTATTATAATTATTGATATCATCATACTTTGATATGTTAAATTGTATCTAAGTATATGGCCTATACTCGAGTATGAGTCTCACGCTGTGTACGAGTACATTTTCCTTCATCTCGGCACCGGTACCGTATGTACTGTATTGTATCGTACCGGGTAGAGTAGTACAATTTCATATTCTAATTTATATGTTATATTTCATATTTTTACAGTACATGTATAGCTTTATTACATAACAAATTAACGTAACAAGTAAACGTAAAGCCCACGGGTCCCGAAGTGGAGAGTACTGCCAGTAGACTGGTAGACTGGTACTACCTACTACACTAGGCTTGTTCTCCGTACGTAACCTGACTAGGATAGGAGGTTCTGCATATAGTCCCACTCCTGCTAGGTCTCTTAGTGGATTTATATTAGTGGATTTATACTAGTGGCTAGTAAGTGGGTAAGTGGACACTACCTAACTAACCATTATCTAATCTGATGATCCGATAATCTGATAAAAAATTTAACTTTGGTGGCTAGCATGCATTATGTCGAACAAGTGGGAATCCCCCTCAACAATCAACATCCCATCGGGCACCCACCCACCTACAGCAGAACTGCCAAGGAGAAGAGAAAATGGCACCCGTTCTCAAGTACCTTGCCTTGTTTCTGACTGCCCCCCTGCTAAAATTGAAAAGAAAACTAATGGGTTGAAAAGTTTGACTAATGTGGTCGGTTCATGGACCTGTGCACTTGTGCAGTTGTAGGTGGCATTTCAATTTCGCAGTCTTGAATTTATTTTGTTTATGTTTAGACCGATGTCGGGTCAGGGTTTGTAGTGGTCATATTATCATTATCATTGTTCATTGACAAGACAAGACAAGACAAGAAAAGACAAGACAATATTCTATAATAGGTGGTCCGAAAGTAATGTATACATATTGATCGAAAGACCTTCCTTCCTTCCTTCCTCTGCTTAAGCAAAGCACATCACCATGGCCGAAAAAATTTCCGCCTTTCCCCGCCTCCTGTTGGCTGGTAGTCCATCGGCTGCTGACAAGGGCACGCTATTGTTGGGTGCAATATGTTCCATTGCAGCTGGTGTTCCCTTCCCCATCATCGGAGTGCTGTTTGGACAGCTCCTCGACGATTTTAATGCAGCCACCTGTAGTGAGTCTTCGGGCTCCTCTTCCGACGAAGATCAAAGTGGAATCAACAGCAAGATTCTCATCATCGTGTATCTGGCCGTGGCCCAATTCGTGCTCATTTATTTGCATCTTTCGTGCTGGAGTCTCCACGGCGCGCGATTGGCCCAAAGACTGCGTGAACGTTACTTGCAGAATTTGCTGCGTCAGGAACCGTCTTATTTCGATAACTTGCCTCCTGGAGAAGTCGCCTCGCGTTTGAATAGCGATGTTCAGACGATTCGCTCAGGCACTTCGGAGAAAGTGGGCATCGTCCTCTCTAGTCTCTCCTTTTTCGTCACGGCCTATATTGTAGCTTTCATCAAAGACTGGGAGCTGGCTGCAATGTTACTCTCGTTGATTCCGGCCTATTTTCTCATGTCGTTTATTGGCACTTATTATATCGAGAAATACTCCGGGCTCATGTCGGATCATGCTGCTACGGCCGCGTCGATTGCTTCGGAAGCCCTCTCTAATATTGTGGTGGTGCAGGCTTTTGGTGGAAATACTCGATTGGAGAATAAATTCTCTACTGCACTCCGAGCTTCGAGAACTGAGGGTTTGAAGAAGGCGACGGCTATTGGCATACAATCTGGATTCTTGTATTTCATTGCTTATTCTGCAAATGGACTGGCATTTTGGCAAGGAAGTAAAAGTATCGCTAGATCGGTGCGTAACGACTCTGCGGGCGTCACCGTAGGTGCTACGTTTACAGTCATTTTTATCCTGGTCGAAGGTTAGTTGGACTTGAATCTCGCTGCAGGGTTACACTAACACGATAACAGCTACCTTGCTTTTGAGTCAAGTTGCACCATTTCTCCATCTATTCATCGCAGCTGTCGCCTCGTACAAGAAGCTGCGTATGGACATAGATCGACAGCCACTAATCGATGGTACTACTGATGCCGGTCTTCGACTTCCACAGGCACAAGGTGGCTTCGAGTTCAAGGACGTTTCATTCACCTATCCCTCCAGGCCGGAGATCACAGTTCTCGACAACATCACTCTGTCCATCCCTGCTAACAAGAACACGGCCATTGTCGGGCTTTCGGGAAGTGGGAAGTCAACTATCGCGGGTCTGGTCACAAGATTATACGATCCTACGCATGGTCAAATTACTTTCGACGGCCACGATATTCGTGATGTCAATACCCGTGACTTGAGAGGATTCCTCAGTTTGGTACAACAAGAGCCTTCTCTCCTCGACCGTTCCCTCTTGGAAAATATCGCACATGGCTTGATCAACTCGAGTAATCCTAGCCATGCACATTTGAAGGCGGCACTCAACAGTTCCGACCTTTCAGATCTAGCAGGTGAAGTAAGGGAGGGTACGGATCTCATGGCCGCGGCAGCAACGCGGGGTCCGGAAATTGTCGAAATTATCACTTTGGTCAGGAAGGCTGCGGAGCTTGCAGATGCGGACTCCTTCATTACTGCATTGCAGCATGGATATGGTACTTCTGTTGGCTCCAGTGGACGGCTCATCAGTGGTGGTCAGAAACAACGGGTGGCTCTTGCCAGGGCCCTTGTAAAGGATCCCGCCGTGCTTATCTTGGACGAAGCAACGGCCTCTCTGGATTCCAGAAGTGAGCAGCGTATCCAGCAGGCGATCAACAAGATTGCGAGTGGGAGAACCATGATCACTATTGCTCATCGTCTATCTACGATAACTACCGCGGATAATATCATCGTGATGTACAAAGGTCATATCGTGGAGCAGGGAAGTCATTCGGTGTTGATGGTCAAGAGTGGAACGTACGCCGACCTAGTCAAATTACAAGGTCTCGGATCCGCATCCGGTAAAGACGAGAGAGCTAGTATGGACAGTATCAGTAAATCTGTAGTGACTTCGTCGACAGCCATTGATATTGAGAAGAGCAGCCAAACAAGCGGCCCCCTTGGAGATGCAGAGAAAGCTGAATTTTCAGCCAAAGAAGAAGCCGACACTGATTCGCCAGAAGAAGAACAGGAACCAGCGACTCCATCCAGATCGTTGTGGGCCCTGATGAAAGGCTATGCTCCAGCATTAAGGCCACACTTACTTATGATCTTCATCGCCCTTGTTGCCTCAACTGTTGTTGGTGGAGCTTTCTCTGGCGAAGCCGTCATCTTCGGAAATACCGTTGGAAGTCTGAACCCTTGTAATAGCGCAGACAGTATTGATTCTCGGGGAAACTTCTATGGTCTTCTGTTTTTCGTCCTCGCAATTATCGAGTTCTTTGGCAATTTGGTCAGTTGGGCGGGATTCGGCTGGGTCTCGGAGAGGATTGTCTTTACAGTGAGAGTTTTGTCGTTTCGATCTCTGTTCGAACAAGACCTTGAGTGGCATCAATCTGAAGGCCGTACGCCCGCCGTACTTCTCTCATATATTACTAGGGATGGTAATGCTTTGGCTGGTTTGAGCGGTTCCGTCATTGGTACTTTATTCTCCATCAGCGTTAATCTCATTGCAGCAATTATTTTGACCCACATCATTGCCTGGAAGATAGCATTGGTCTGTCTGGCTTTGGTACCACTTCTACTTGGAGCTGGTCTTATGGAACTTCGAGTACTTGGTCAATTCGAAGACCGACACGAAAATGCATACACCCAGTCGGTTGATATTGGTGTAGAAGCAATTACATCCATCAAGATCATCGCGTCTCTCTCTCTTGAAGAAGAAACACTGGCTACCTACCGAAGATCTTTGGCGGGACCTCGCACAGAGACGTTCAAAGTTAGTCTCACAGCAAGTCTTTGGCAGGCGACGACCTACTTCCTTGGCAATCTTGTGAATGCACTGGCATATTGGTGGGGTGCCAAACAAATTCTCGCAGGCACCTACACACAAACACAATTCCTGATTGTCGTCTTCTCCCTTCTGGTCAGCGCACTCCTCTGGAGTCAAATGTTCGCTCTCGCACCGGAACTTTCTAATGCTCGAGCGGCCATGGCAAGAATCTTAAGCCTGATCGAGATAGGGTCGGACAAGATGCAAGGACACGTGCGCGATCTTCCATCCACTGATATCGAGGCCACCGCCGAAACCAAATCCCCTATTCCATCGTCTGATCAACAAGCCTCCAGCGTGCAGCTCCGCGATATTCATTTTTCGTATCCTGCCCGGCCAGACATGCAAGTGTTGAACGGCTTGAACATTGATTTCCAGCCTGGGAAATTCTGTGCCCTGGTCGGTCCGTCCGGTGCTGGTAAATCGACCATCATTTCACTAGTCGAAAGATTGTACACACCACAATCCGGATCCATCATCATTGATGGCGTCGACGTGACCAAGCACCGAGACGTCGCCTTCCGTGATTCCATTGCATTGGTACCACAAGAAAGTGTACTTTTCGAGGGAAGCGTCGAGTTCAACATTGGATTTGGTGCGAGACCAGGGCACGAAGTATCCATGGATGAAATCGTCGCCGCGTGTAAACTCGCCAATATTCATGATACCATCGAAGCATTACCAGACGGATACAAAACCCACTGCGGAATAAGCGGGAACCAATTTTCCGGAGGTCAGAAGCAAAGATTGTCGATCGCTCGAGCGCTCGTTCGAAAACCTAAATTGTTGATCCTAGACGAATCAACTAGTGCTTTAGATGCGGAGTCGGAAAAGCTCTTGCAGGATGGACTGGAGAAGGCCGCGAGGGGTATTACGGTTATTGCTATTGCTCATCGTTTACGTACAATTCGAAAGGCCGATGTTATTTTCTTGGTAGATGGAGGAAGATGTGTGGATCAGGGGTCGCATGAGGAATTGTTGGAGAGGTCGGAAAGTTATAGGGCGAATGTCATGCATCAAACAGTAGTATGAGTATGTAAGTATAGGAAGCGTTTTCTTGGGTGTAAAACTTGTATATGTAGTATATATATTTATCTTGGGGCTTTTCTTTAGTTAGAATTTAATAATATTAGATAATACCGGCCGGTATCAACGATTTGGGATTTAAGGTCATTCATTGTTCGTGACTGTACTGTATGATATGAACCTTTGGTTTTGGATTTTGTTGAACTAGGAAAGCGTAGGGGACCGCAATGTCCTGAACTGCGGGTTTCTGGTCTGGTTATCACTGCACAGTTCGGCGCAGAAACTACTTAGAGTATAGATCCAGATATCAAATTCTATATACTTTTAAGTTGAGAGTAGTACTTGGTTACCGCTTTCGAAAAATAAGCTAGATTGGCAAACGCGGTTATCGCGGACATTTTATAGTTCTTGATATCAATATATTAACTGCCTGTAAGCAAATGTTTTACTAAAGGGGGTATCCGATAATATCATTTAATATAATGGAATTCTATTCAGTCTTTCAACATAGACCCATTATTGTTTCACTTAAAGGGGTGTACCAATCGGAATACATCCAAAGTAGGGGCTTAAGTCATGGTCAGATGACAACGCGGAATAAACATTCTGCAATGTGTCGGTTTTGGAAACGACTGTAAGCCTCAGATGAGAGACTGTGCCGTTGCCCAGTATCGATTCGGCATGCGCTTGCAAGCCTTCACCCATAACGAGCGTTCTAGACCTTAGGGCTGAAACGCGAAGACGTAAAGAAGAAAAAATATGTAAGACCAAAGGTCGAGGTCACGCGAGCCGCCAAAAGGAAATAAGTTTGTATCGCAAGTATATACTTTTCAAACTATAGTCTATACATAGATCTACAGTGGAACACAAATTCATCAATTCAAGGCTTTAAGAAAAAAGAAAACATGTACAACCGGAGGTTGGCCGTTGACATGCAGCGCGGCTCAACTTGTATCGAACAAACAAAACAACGCAGAAAAAGCAAATGAGACTGACGAAAACGAACAAGAAAAAAAACAGAAAGCATAATGTACTTGAGTACACCAAGTCACTAAAAATTTGGCTCACATGGGTACGAGAGGGGTAGGGCGAAGTTGTCGAGTGCCTGCCTTTTCTCCTGCGCTACCAACAACCGAGATTATCGAAATTTTGGCACCTTTGCCTTTCCCGAGTTCTCGGATCTCGAGTCACTAGATCCGAAATTGTCCTGCTCCGAGATTGTGGGACGTTCGGGTACTTTGTACTTTTAGCGGGGGCGGATATATTTTCACACGTGATGGATGGGTATGGGTTACAGGCAGGTGTCCTGTGTCCTGTGCATGATTTGTACGAGGAAGAATACGGGTGTACGGGTATACCTTACTATCCTATCAGGGTTTGTTCCTTAGGTCTGTGATTTCTTGGAAGGCATGGAAGGATATGTTGTACCGGTAGTGCTTTGCTTCTTCAAATGGACTTTCGGTTTTGGAAGCGAAGAAGGAGGAGAGATTGAGGGGAAGAGGAATGGAGAAATGAATGATTGTCTTCATGCATATGTTCCCCATGTTTTGCACCCCCACACCGCTTCTTCCACACGGGTTCTTGCAGTTTTCTCCCTCGACGCTTTTAATCGCTTGGGAGCGGTAACTGTACTTGTACTGTACTGATTCTGAATCATCATCTATACTCAAGTAGTGATTTGTTGGATAACCCGAAAACTCTATATGATGATCCGACCGAGAGACTATTCAGGTTTCATGCGGGAAGCCGTTAAGTCTCAAAATATATGGATTCAAGGACGGAAAATATAATCTATCATATTTCTCTTCAACGATTGGTACCAAGCAAAGTCAATGGAACAGAAGGCATAAATAATAAGCAGTCAGCAATTACTTTTTCAATATTATTCAAAAATAAATATATGTACTATATAAGTATTTATAATGCCTATCTCTTCTTTCTGAGACAAATGGACAATGTGATTTCTGATGAAAGGCATGCTTTCGTGGCTGAGAATTAAAGGGCTTTTCCCCTCTTATCTAACACAACCATCCATCTGCAAACTCTTGCAGATGCAGATGACTTTCTCGAAAAATAAAAGGAAAACCAATGATTGGAGATATTTCCCATCACACACATCATCAACATCACCAAATATCACCAATGCGGAATCCATGGCGATTTCTAACATGAGCAGTCAACTCTCCTCTAGATTTTGTTTCGTTTCCCAGGTTGGGGGTCTTTCGAACCAAGTTACGTGTGTGTACTCGAGTCATAATAAGGGTAGGATGGATGAATGATGAGTTTTTATTATTAATATTTTTGAGTTCTGTACGAGCGAGTGCCCACCATCCTCTGGTATGTACACTGTACAGTAGGTACAGTACAGCGGTGATATGATACGGTGAGACGGTGATACGACAACAGGTGCTGCACGACACGTTCGCAACTTTGCTCCGAGAGCTGGGGCCGTCCCATCATTTTTTCCAGGCCAAGCTGCAGCCATTTGGGAACCGGAAACACTTTCATCAGAAGTTCGCGAATCATCTTCAATGCAGGAATTTCCGTATGCGATTTTTATTTGAATGCATATCGTGCATCTGCAACACCACACGCCATCGGGGAAATGGGAAGATAGTGGGTGTCCTTTGGATTTCTTTGAAGTCTTTGAAGTCTTTGAATGAGGGAGGGCAGACAGATAGATGGCATATAGGGAGAATGCGTGGAAGAAATCATGGAACTCATAGCGAACACTAACAGAATGAACACCAAACAGAATAAAACCCTTCACGACGTATACGGAGGTATGCATGTATCTACTCGAGTACTCGACGACCGGGCTCACCCATAGGGCATGGTATGATAGCATATGAGACATGCGATAGGCTTATTATACAAAGACCGATAGCTGGCTGCACTAACAAGAACGACTTCGACTTCGATAACGGCACCAAAGCATGATATAAAAATACTCAATTCTCGTTCGCCGGTTTTCTATATTCCTCCGGTCGGGTGGTGCGGACAACAGTGCCTAGGAGTAGTTAGTTTAGTGGTGGTTCAATGGTGATTCAATGGTCCAATCCACATTCTGACCCAATATCTAATATCATTTGGCAAAAAGTCGGAGTCTGAGTCTGAGTTTGAGTCTGAGTCTGAGGTTTTGAGATGCTATGAAAGCAAAAGAGAAGAATAAGCAGGTGAGTTTGAATATCGTATAGCTTCTTTTCGCATTCGATTAATTTAAGCTCATTGCCAATCCTTTTCTTATCCTTTCAATCACCATCTCGCATATATCTCCTCTGTACATCATCTGCCGCAATATTCGCAGCAGTTTCGAATTCCCATTCAGACTGCCATGCATTTTGGTAAGGTTATTGGGTTATTGGAGAAGAATACTTTGCATTGATTGATGTACAACAGTACAGGTAGGTACAAATCGCAGTATTGGACATATTCTCCCGCTCTGCATCACACCTACCTACATACCTACCTAGGTAGGTAGTAAGTATATGGATTTCAAACCAAGAATTTGCTGACGACCCTTTTTCATTGTGATCACCCATCATCGGCCTTTTCAATTATTTTATTCTACTATCTTATTAACTAATTGTACCGGGTTTTTCTGATTTATCCATTCGGAAGGAAGAATATCTATATCTCACCCCAATTTCTTGGCTGACTTTTTAATTAGATACAGATATAACACAGATATAAATAATACAGATATAATCCAAGGATGATTATTATTATTTTGAAGATAATTATAAATCAAAAGAACAACTATTAATATACTTATCACACTTATCACACTCATTATCATACACTCATTATTATACACTCATTATTATATACAGTACATTCATTGTCATACACTCATTATCAAAATACCTCTCTCCCCACGCTCTCCACTCTCAAAAAAGTGTGCTTACCCAACTAGCCAACCAAAACCCTAACCAGTAATGAGAGAATCGGGGACTTTAAAAGCTCAGATAAACCATAAACCCCACCATCCCATCATTTCCAATTATGGATTTATTCCGCTGAAGACCGCATGCCACTACATCTGCCACAACACAACACAACACAACACAACACAACACAATACAATACAACCCTCCAAGTTCTAAACCATCAACCCCCAACCATTAATAACTACCACGTCCTTTTTTTCACTGTACCATACCACTCACTACACTACCACTATACCACCACTACACCACCACTACACCCACTCCGACGAACGAGACGCCACCACATCCCTCCTCTCACACCTTGCACCTTACACTTGCTACCTTTATGCCCAACCCTCAAATCCAATCCAATCCAATTCAATCTCATCATCTTCAATTACAGCACACACATACTAATTCGGCAGGCCGAGGCCGCCCATGCTCGTAACACTAAATCGCACATCGCATCGCGCATCTTGTACAGCTTTAAGGATCCTAAATCTGTCATTGTCATTCAAACCATTACCTTAAACTGCCACAATTACTTCTTCTAGCGTGTGCTCACTTTCTCATGCCATCAACCTTAATCTCTTACTCCGACACCAAAAATTACCCCGCGAGACCTTTTTATTCATGAAATCCGGTCTTGTGGTAGACCAAGTGTAGCCGAGACGACGACGGCGCAATGCTTCCAACTCCTTTCACTCCTTCTAATGAACATTCGGCAGATAATAACGAGAATGCTTCATCCAATGGCCGCACCTTAACAGGCGAATCGGGCACCTCCTATACAAATCAACTCTTTGCGCTGGCAACACCGACGAGCAATTCAAGTATGATTCTCACCAACCATGGCGATACATATACGTCGGGAAGCCGTTCCTTTTCCGAGGATGTGTTGGAAGAATCCGATCAGGATATGTCTGATGGAGGAGTGCCTTTGACCATGACATCTTCATACGCAGAAGATCTCAACGCCGAAATGGATGCAGTAGATGCTGAAATCATGGGCCAGGAGAATCTGGTAGGACTGCACCCTGATCCTCCCTTTCAATTCACAACCGATTCGTCCTATACATACCATGTCTTGAATGAGCCGAATTTTCCATTGCAACTAGGAGGAGGTAGCTCATATCTATCCGAGGGCCATATACCTGTACTCGAACCCACCAATACCACGGATTTACCAGCGGTAATGTCAAATTTTTTACAACAACTACAACATATTCAGGATGGACAGGAGCATGGAGAGTTCGAGTCGGCTCCAGATGAACATCATGATATGTTTATAAATCATAATCAGAGTATACCACCCTTTGCTTTCCTTGATTTCCATAATCCTTTCCTTATGCGGGCGCAATTAGATATGTGGCACAACTCAGATGTGCAAGCAACTGTCTCCCAGTCAGATGTTCAATTTTCGTCACCGCTAAATGAAGCTGGGGATGATGATCAGGAATCTGATGTTGACCATGATGTTGACCATGATATTGACCATGATGCTGGCATTGATGCTGACCAACCTGAAGTTGACAATCAACTCAACATGAATTTTGGCAACTTTCTTGAAGACTGGGCATCATCTCTCGCTCGCAGAGGCGCAAACCAGACAAGAACGAGGGGTCCTCCTTCACAGACTGCTATCAATAGCCATTGTCTTGCCGACAATATTGAGCCCGTAAGGAGGTGCGACCTTCAGGGAGAGGAATGCGACATCCAGAGAATCAACTGGAAAGACCTGGGTGTGACACGATTGGAGGCGAGGCAAAGGCGCCGGATCACCTACAAAAATTATACCACTCTCATATACCCTAATCGCCCACAACTTCATGTAAGTTTACTCTCACTTTGCGGATTGTTTACTATTCTAATGAAATCAGCCCCGACAGTTGCATGGCACAAGACTTGGAAATGACGATAATTACTTCAAATTTCGGCAAATGGACTTTCAACATAACGTTCATATCCGACATTTTCAATTGCGCAACTTGATCACCTGCCCTTCACAAGATTGTATATTATACGCCGCAAAAACAAAGGTTTTGCATTATAACCCTACCATCGCATCCACTCCTTCTGTGTTGATAGACCTTGCCAATCCAAGAATACCGGCATTTCATTCTGTCTCGAACGGATGTCAGATTTCCACTCTGACTAGCGGTCACGATATTGTTGTTGCAGGTGGATTTGAGGGGCAATACGCCTTGAATAGTACCAGGGCTCAAAATGGCACGAAACACATTGAAGGCGTAATCACAGAGCAGCCAAACGACATAACAAACCATGCTCAAGTCCATCTCTCAAGGTCTTCGACACCCTTGGTTACTTTTGCTTCGAATGACTCGGGCATTAGAACTCTTGATGTTACAACCAACAAGTTCATCTCGGAGCACATATATGATCATGCTATGAACTGTACTGCCGTATCACCGGATCGACGCCTACGTGTATTGGTCGGCGATACTCGCAAAGTCATGATTTGCAATTCAGATACAGGGGACATTTTACAAGAACTTGAGGGTCATCTTGATTTTGGATTTGCGTGTGACTGGTCCGAGGATGGATGGACGGTAGCGACTGGCAATCAAGACATGCAAGTGAAGATTTGGGATGCTCGATATTGGAACCGTCCGGTAGCAAGTATCGCTGCAGATATGGCTGGTGTGAGGAAGCTCAAGTTTTCTCCTTTAGGTTCTGGTAGGCCGATTTTGGTCGCAGCGGAACCAGCAGATTATGTCAATATCATAAACGCTGAGACTTTTGACAGCAAACAGACTCTAAGCTTCTTTGGAGAGATTGGAGGCTTCGACTTTACTAATGATGGTCAGGAGCTGATTGTTGCAAATTGCGACTCCTTGAGGGGCGGAATCATGGAATTTGAACGTTGCGACTTTGCTACCGAAGGTCTGTGTGGGAAGGATGAGCAAATCAGAATCATGATGGCTGGAAAGAAGCGAGATTATGGCCTTAGCAGTATGGGTGAAGGTCTATTGGAGGAGTCCTCAGATCTTCGAGGCACTGCAAAGCGCCGAGAGAGAAGAGCAGCACTTCTAACAGATCTAGGATCATTCTAAGCATTTCGATGCGTTAGGGATTTTCTTGAAGCACGATTTCCTTGATGCTGGTCGGAGACTAGCGAGTTCCTTCAATATTAGGCGGTTTATTGCAGGGTACTTCTCAACCTTGACGACACTATACCAATTTTTTTTTTGCGAATGTGGGCATCGATACTCAGGAGTCGGTCTGAAGTCCCATGCATCAGTTCCGTCTTCGATAGGATTCTAGTCAACGTTTTTTTTTCTTCGGCATTTCAGTTTCACTATCTGGGCATTATTTGGAGTCATTCATTCATTCATCATCATTTTTGGCAATTTGGCACATGGGGTGGATCAATGGCATACCGGGGGAAAATACATTGGCATGGAATGAGAATACCACTTGGGGACAAATCATTAGGGATTTGAGCACGTGTTCTATGTCCAAGTATTAAATCAGGTCCAATATGGGCTGCAGTACAAATTTTTCAATTAGCGATGGAGTCTGGGAGTCGGTTCTTTCTTTCATTATGATTCCATTTTCTCATTTAAGGCGGATTCGTAGGGCATGCATTTGGTTTTGGTTTGGTTGGAAGGATGGCATGGCATGGGTGGATAGGGAGAGTATACGTTCTTGTCTTTGAAGAACAATGATCGTAGGGCTTCAATATGGGTGATGCAATTCTGAGCCGATCAGAGAAGAAAGCATCGGTTTTTATCAATTTGTTTATATTTCACTTCACTTCGATTGGTGGCAGGCAGCTTATTAATAAAGCTGTAGGGGTATTTTCTCGAGAAAATCGTGGAGGAAATGGTTCAGGTTTAAGCTTGGACTTGAATATAAATTTGAGTGGGTGAGAATGGTGAGAATGGTGAGATTTTAAGTGTGAGTTGGGATAGCATGGGATGGGAGTAGGGAATGAGGCTGAGAAGGTAGGTTCATGGTATGGTATAGTATGGTATATAACAAGTTTCATGAATGAATATACAAAAGTTGTTGTGAATCTCACTCACTGTATTCTTTTGGTTATGTGATATATATGGATTTCTTGAATATGTGATTTCGTTATGATATGATACTGGTATGTGTGTACAATGTCAAGTACTCGAGTAGGCTTTTTATTGTTTGTTATATATATAAACAAGCTTTGACTTCGGCCCCTCGGTACCGGAAAAACAATTCGCCTCGCTGCACTCTTCGAATCGTTTTTCTAGGGCACCTCAGTTCCTACATCGCAGCTCGTCCTCCGGAGATATATTAAACTGATATTCATATAGATTGAATAGTATTCTTAAATAATATCTCTTTAGATTTTGTTTTATTGATTGTTTTGAGAAGTACACTAATATTGAAGATTGAATATAATATTGTATATGAATTTTCGAAAAAAAAATTCATTATCGTATACTGACTATATATATTTTAAAAGTGTTTTATAATATAAAAGATTAGGGTCCGTTTGGCTCGTGCCTCGCATAATAAATGCACTATATAAAAAAAGTACATACTAAATTTTTTGTATTCCACTTCTCTAAATATATATTTTCGAGATTATTCTATTTAGATCAATCTGAAAATGGAGTATAAGTATATACTAATCTTTATATAAAGGAATATATTATTAAAATAGAAAATAGAATATTTCGTTATATAATATCCCCTTCGCATTCTATTTCTTCCTTTACTAGTACTCCCT
>KI628695.1:2963-87563 GCA_000503235.1 Sclerotinia borealis F-4128 | reverse complement strand
CCACGTTAATTAAAATACATAAATTTAAAAACTAACTAATATTAAAATAATAAATCAACTCTATCTCGTCTTTCTACTTCTAATTAAGAAAGGACTTGGCATATCATCCTTTTCTGGATTCCATACTCCTCTTAATTCCTTTTTGCTAGGGCTAGGGCTAGGGCTCGCTTTTGCGCTAGCACGTGCTTGGGCTAATTCAACGAGAGTTCGTCCAACCATTGCTGCTTGTTTTCGTGTAGGTATAGGAGAGTCATTCTCCTTGTCGACTAGTATAATGTTTCGATAATTCCTGGGCATTGGCGAGGGGTCGATCATCTCAATATCCATCGAAGAAAATGTAACAGATGATTGTTCAACTCGAATACGGACTTCTTCTTCGAATTGATTACGTAAGTTCTCCGTTTGTAATCGTACTTGACGATTTATTTCCAATTGAGCCTTCGCTTCCCATTCTCTTCGCAATGATGAATAAATTTCTGCGCGCATAGCAGCCTTTTGAGCCTCAAACTTGTCTTCTTTCGTCTTCAAGATCCTGCCAAGCTCTACAAGTTCTTTTTCTTTCCTCATCAATCTGACCACAGGGAGATTGAGCAATGTAACGGTGTCTACTCGTCGATCGGGGTTGACTCTAAGGCAGTCCTTGATAACCGATGCGAGTTCTGGTGAATATATGTTTGGTATCGGTGCGACTTTGCCTTCTTTGATCTTCTGCACCAGCTGGGGATGTGATTTGGCGTTGAAGGGGACCTCTCGCGTGCAAAGTTCGTACATGATGCATCCTAGCGACCAAATATCTGACTTC
The DNA here is from genome assembly GCA_000503235.1 of Sclerotinia borealis F-4128. NCBI lineage: Eukaryota > Fungi > Ascomycota > Leotiomycetes > Helotiales > Sclerotiniaceae > Sclerotinia > Sclerotinia borealis. Next base: position 86,761 of record KI628695.1, on the reverse strand, counting down.
AATGTATATCGTTCGGCGGCGCAGATCTCCGGCGACATGTAGAAGGGGGTCCCAACGTATGTGGAAGCGAAATCGTGAGATTCCAACAATTTCGAAAGACCAAAATCACCCAGCTTCACCGAGTTACCCTCTCCAAGAAAAACTACAATCGTTAGGACAAGGAATGGGACGAGGAAGGTGTAGATACTCACTGTTTTCGGGTTTCAAGTCCCGATGTAGAATCATGACACCAGCCGCTGGCTTTTTTGGTCTGGCGCTATTTCCCAAACCCATAACATTATCTCCAACTTTTGGTGGATCAATGCCATAATGGCATCTGTACAATGCTAAAACCAATTGTGAAAATATACTCCAAACGAAGCCTTCTTCTGCATATTCATTATTTGCTCGTAAATCCTTGATGGTTCTACCAAGATCTCCATTTCCACAATATTCCATGTAAAGATGAAGTTCTTGACTGGACTTTAGGTGCTCGCGGTGATAGTATCCAACGATGTTTGGGTGTTTGAGTGAAGACAGAATGGCGAATTCGGCTTGTAATTGTTCTCGTTCCTTTTGCGACATGCGCATATAGTTGATCTCCTTGCGACAAAGTATCTCCCCAGTATTGTTATTTCGGACTTTTCGAATGATACCAAATGAGCCATGTCCTACAGAATTGAATGTATTAGTTCTGTCTAACGCAGTAACATTGGATGGATATGTATGAATCACTTCAGTTTCAAGACTTACCTATCTTTTCCAAAACTTCGTACTTATTTTCCTCAGGCATGATTGCGAAAATGTTATAATCCAGGAAAAACTCCGATCTTCGTATTGATCTAAGAAAAGAAAGCAATTGAAAGTAGTAGTGTAGTTGTTGGTAGGCGGTTTTGTCGTTGATGAGAAAATGATTGAAGTTGATGAGATTGATACAGTAATGGATATGTTTACTTTTGGTTCATGAACAAGTTGCTAAGTTGCTAAGCCAACAACCCTTAGATCGGAGATTTTAGTACCGATCGGTTAGAGCTAACCGAATTTAATGCCGGGCGGTGAGCGGGGCATTAAATGTCAACTCCGAATCTTTAACCTTATCCTTATCCTGATTGAACCTTTTATCGATAAGCCCCCCCATTTCTAACCTCGCCACGATTTTTATATCTTCATCTATCTTTACTCTACCTCCAGTGTTCACTTTTCACTCCCCACTGCTTGTTTCCTCTATTCACATAATAACATTGATTGTCCTTCTCTATACTCGAGTATATATTTCTTACTATGGTAAAACGAAAAGATGAGCTCGAAGTTCAACTCAAGGATGAACATCAATTGATTAAAGAGGGTCTATTGAGAGATGAAAGTCCTCTTGATACCAGTCCCGCATTTCAAGAGCTTTGCATGGCATGTCGAATTGGAGATGTGGTGAGTTTTCAGAAATCAATTAGTACTCCCGGAATCAATATCAATGCTAGAGATCCATTTGATTATACTCCTTTGATTTTGGTAAGCCTTGCAGTCACTCCTAACATTCTACCCCCTCTGACAGACCCCAGGCAAGTCTTTGCGGACACTATACTATTGTTGAGTTGCTTCTCGAAGCCGGAGCTCTTTGTGAGCGAGATACATTTCAAGGGGAGAGATGTTTATACAATGCCTTGAATAATAGGATTCGAAACCTTTTATTAAAGTACGATTATTCGAAATCAACAGATCCATTACAACCATTCGCTTCTCATATCACCTCTCTCCTCACCAGGCAGACTCCTAAAACCTCAGACATTACACTCACTACCGGGTCTCAATCGTGGGATTTACACAAGATGATACTCTCGGCCCGGTCACCATATTTTCAAAGAAAGCTTTCTGCGGCCCCAGAAACCACGTTATGGAAATTGACAGCTTCGATACCACCAGAATCTTTTCAAGTTGCTTTTCGGTATTTATACATGGGTGAAGTACCATCGGACCTCGGTCTCAAATCCAACGCTTCTGTGGATGATGTGTTGATAGGGATCAATAAAATCAGCAAACAATTAGAGATAGAATCATTGTGGGAAGGCCTTCTAAGTGGGCGTGATAGGAGAATAGCTCGGCAACGGCATCAAGATGAAACCTCAAGAGCAAGGGACCAGATGGAGTCTTGGTATCGAGGGAATGTTTTGAAGCATAGAATACATATCGATACCGTGAAAGCTAAGGATGTGAAGTGGACTAGGAATAATGCTATCTTTGCGGATGTTTTGTTACAAGCAGACGAAGATCTGACATCCGAGGAAGTCTCGAGCTCTGGACAGGAAACGCCAACACATAATGCAAGTCCCTCTTTAAATAGTATTCCTGTGGGCCCCTCAAGCTCATCTCAAACCGCATCAACCAATCCACCTCGAAAATCAATACTTTATCCGGCTCATCGAGCCATGCTTATACGATCTGAATACTTCCAGACCATGTTTAATTCATCGTTCCAAGAAGCTCAAACAACCGAATATTTGCAGACCATCTATGTTGATTGCTCCCCTGCTGTCCTGGAGCTCATTCTCGATTTTCTCTATACCGAAAACGTTGACATCCCTCTTGATATCGCGATAGATGTTCTTCTCGCAGCTGATATGCTCTTTATCGAGAAACTCAAAACTAAAGCTGCGGTAATCATCAGTACTCTTGGAAATGGTTCGAGTACACTAGCAGATCGTACACACATTGAGAATGATGAACCAGATGTGGAGTTGATAAACCCCTACGATGTTATGAGAGCTGGATGGTTGACGAGAGTCCAACGACTAGAAGAATTCTGCGCTAGATATTTGGCGTACAGGTTGGAAGATTATATTGACGAGCCAGAGTTTGAGGAGTTGATCAACGAGAGTGCGGCCAGGATCGAAAAGAGACAAGAAACTGATACTATTGAGTTACTAGATGAGTATGCTACCCCATCTCTTGTCTAATCAAGTTTAAATATTGCTTCTGATTTAGAACACCGAAAGGCCACAACATATGTTTGAATGTTCATTTCCGTTCAAGTTAATCAAAAGGCTCCAAAGATATTGAAAAGCTTCAATAGACGTTTGACGTTGGAATGTGTAGCTCTTTTTAGAACCTCTTCTTGAATTTACTAACTGACATACCTCCAGTATTCGCTTCTATCTCTCCGAACGATTCCGACTCCGATTCGAAGACCCAGGCTTGGAAGAAATGATGGATGAAAAGGAGGAAAACACTGTCGATACTTCCACGGAAGATATGAAGCCCAGTGAAGCGGCTGACATGAAGCAAACTCAAGCTCCCGCCCTTGATCCACCGATGAGTGGTCAGATTAGAACTCTCAATGGCGAAATTGCAGGCGATGAGTTTGCGGCTGATGCTATAAACTACCAGACGTTACTTGGAAAGATAGATACTTTGTTGGAAAGATTGAAGTTGGATGCTTAGATCTATCTAGTAAGAGGAACAGGAACATCATTCTTTGTATCGATAGATTAAAAGTATATTCTCGTCCCATCGTCAGGTATTCTCACTCCTTTCGTCTGAATCATGGCCCATTTTGCCCTCGCATAAATAAAATCCCATCTCAAACGCGACAGACTCTTCAGAGAACATTCATTGTAAATAATTCACAACGCTTCCCATCGCTTTTCCCTAAAATCAAATCGAATCGTCAATATGCCTACAAACGAAGAAATCCTACAAGAAGCTTGTGATAGGGTACGACAGGGCAAAGCTCTAACGAGCAAGATGAAGATGCTCCTGGGGCATGCGGCTCTCGAGCGTATGGAGGTATGTTTTCGACGCGTTTCTTACTGTTTTGCTGGTTGAAGCTGGGTACGGGTACGAGCACTTGTCAATGATCCTTTGTTCTGCTCAATGTGTCTGTTAATTTCACTGGATCGTGTCACTGTTCGGTGGCTGATGGGTTGTTGATATAGGAGATGGAGATAGAGGCTTCTGCTCGTGCTGTTGCTGTTGGCGTTTATGCTGGGGAGAAGAAGGTATGTTCCGTTCCGTTTCTTCTTTCGGTTTCTAGGGATTTATTGTGTGAGGTCCATTGTGCGAAAGATCTTGGGGATTTTTCATGTATAAGGTTGCTAATTTTGTTGTTCGACATGCAGAAAGAAAGGAGGAAGAAGAAGTTGGAGAGGAGAAGAGAGGAGAAGAAGGAAGAGGCGAGGAATATGGGAATTGATGCTGTATGTATGGTTCTTCAAGGATATATCTACCTTTCACATCCGGTTGTTTGCCTGGTTTACTTGGTCCACCTGGTTTACCTCGTCGTCATCTCTTGACTTTCTTATGGAAGGGTCACAAAACATAACTAACACATATCACAATATCTAGAAACTCGCAGGCGGTCTCTCGGCAGTGGGTTTGGAGGGGGAGGGAAAGGAAGACGGTGCGAGTCGCAAGACTCTGTACCGAGAGATGGTTGGCGATCGCGTTCTGGAGGATGCATTGGTTGGGGGCCGGGAGATGGAAGTTGTGATTTGTGGGTCTGCTTTTGCAGCCACTGATGAGGAACAATAATAGATGATTCGAATATGGGAATATTTGGCTCGATTATTTTGAAGAATGACAAAGGTTTTCAGCGCACGGGATCGTGCAAAATTGAGACTGTCATAGGCTAGCTATATCGTTCAAGAATTCAAAAAAGCTTCTACTTGATGTATTATCTTCTTGTTTTTTTTATTCAATTTAATAATAATTCCATCGCATTGTTGAATTGTCAATAAAATAAATCTATTTGTTCTCTTTTCACCCTCGCGTATCCACCATTTCGCCCCACATATATATATATATATATACATACATACCATCAACAAATCTACACTCCTCCTTACTTGCCTCGAAAAAAAGACCTATCTATCTACAACTACATACACGTACTACATACACTACCTACCTACCATCAAGAGCAAAATTGATTCATTCCTCCAACTCCAAAAAAAGGAGCGCAAAAGAATAAATCTCCCATCTCCTCGAGGATGTGGCCAAGCGGGCTCTTTCGTAACTTGTTTGTGCCTAACTGGTGTATTAAACGCCTTCCCGACCGAAGTCGAGCTCTTGCCCACCGAACTAATTCGCCTTTTTGGTTGAGGTGTTTGTCGTTTATAAAATATATATAGTATCAGTAAGCGAGGCTGGGGAGATTATCTCTCATAGAGCAAATAATTTATGGCTTGATGAGGCGAGGCGAGGCGCGTGAGGGCAGTTCACTTGGTTGTTTGGATTGTGGGATTACTTGTAATTTTAGATGGGTTATGCTTATTAGTATAAGAGCTATTTCTTAGGTTCGATGGTGATATACTAGGTACGTTTTATCGGGATTTATGTACACAATATTGCTTGATTCTGGGCAGGTGTTGATTGGTTCGTTTTCACGGTAAGGCTGCAGATACTCTTATGGAAATTCAATGGTCGGGAGACTTCATAAGTGCTTTGGTATATCAGATCTGCATAAGCTTCGTCTGTTTCAATGTTTCTATCTGCCGGTCTCGGTTTCAGTGAGTTCGTGAGTTCGTGCTACGCATCATTTACACGGTGGTCATGCCAATGCGCCTCTAGTCATGTCCAGGTGACGTCAAATGCCAATTCATCTAGTATATTGAAGGTACTAGCCGGCAGAAGCAGTGGGCCAGAAGAGAGCAATGTGATCGAGAATATATGGCGATAATTGATACCTTATGATGATAATCACCCATCATATCATATCATCATTAGATAATCTGCTCTTGTGTAAAGCTATATGTCGCATCTGATATTGCGAAGCTTGATACGGTCGATTTGGACTGAGACTCATGGGATATAGGTGCGAATAGCTTTATGTCGAGGATTCAATGCTTAAGCATGTCCTCCCTTGACATTGAACTCTCTTAAGAACCCAACATTTGGTTTCCCCAAGTTCAAATGGCACTGGAAATCCGACACCGTCTACCAATCCAACGACTTTCGGCCCCGAGCAGCGCTCATATGTCGTATGGCACTTTTTTCGCTGACTCTGTTGGACTTGGTAAAAGGCTGTACCTCCATATAACGTGGGCTAGCCTCAATATCCCCAAGTCCACTTCGCAATTAGTGTGTACCGGTACTCACTCGATTGTTTTTTTTGTTGCGCGAGATCACAGTGATCAAACATTACAGTGTACAACCTCTACTCTTAGCAACTCTCATTTACCTCCTGGCGTGTCCGTATACAGCGTGTATATCCTGGCCCCATGAAGTGCCGCCAGATGAGACTGCTTTGGTTATGTTCAAGTTAAGCTCCTTCCAGTCTGTATGCTCAGTATCTAATTCAATCAATAGCTCCATAGTCTCTTTTTCATACCTGATATTATCGGTCACAACCGAATCACTTCCTTGTCAATCTTAATTGAGTTACATTCCGGTAACTTCTGTTTCATCTCTGAGTCTCAGCTGGATAGTGTAACATTCGTTACTTCTGGAGCAACTTCCATGTGTATTGTGAGCAAGTTCACAGGAAGGATTTCGCTTCCTTGGTCGATGTCTTACGCTAGAGAAAGCGCTTTCTAATCGATCACTTTCTGCTCGTTCAAGATGCGACAAATTTGGTTCATACCATCAAGAAATATATGATATCACCAGTATCACATGCTATCTTCCTTCTTCCGAAATAGGGAAAAATCTAATACAGGCTTTCTTATTGATGTCTCATTATCTAATGAGCATAGCTGCTCTAGGATACTACTCAGCAGTTCAGTAGGGTCAGCACTTTCAGGCTATCAACGTTCCTTGCTCAATAGAAGTATACCACAGGGGCATATTCGGTGCCGTTAAGCTCGCTTTTTGCAATATTCGGTATGGTACAAGCATGCTTCTTCTACTTCCCTTCAGGAATTCCTTGTGATCACAAAATAGAGAATGTACCAAATTCATACTGTTCTCTGATTCTTGTTCCTTTAGATACTACTGGCAAGAAGACCCAGGCAATAAATTCCACACTTATTCTCGGTTATGGTAGGGGGTCTAAACCATTATAAGTCATTGAAAAACTTTCTAACGCTCCTCTTCCTTGATATTATCCTTCAAAGTAAAGAGGTCGCAAAAAATAACCACTTGACCATTGTTCTTTCCCAGCTTTCATTCTCTTTCTTGAGCCTTGAGTTCCTGTCTTTTTTTTTCACGAAATTCAAAGTTTCTGCTAAAGCTTCTCGCCTTACAAACCCGCGGCGAAGAGTGCTGAAGTATCTGTGAGTTGCACCTTTCGAAGAGCCTCCTTTAATAGGTCCCCAGATCGTCTATTGAGTCAGTAGATCCTCCTCCAGAAGAGATGCAATCGCCTTGCGATTTGATACAAGAACCAGCTCCAACTGTAGATATCTCAAATCACAGTTGTGTGCCAACTTTGATTTATCTCTTTGTATTTGATTACATTTTGTTTTGCAGTGCTCCCATGCTCAAAGCTTATCTAAACGACTTCAGACGACCTCTTTTATTAATACTCTGATTGTACGACTGTATGTCACTATTAAAGTTACCCTTTTACGGACTCTCCGGTTTCTTGATTCGAGAGTATCAATTCTGAACCATGCATTTCAAATGATGTTGGGGAGCTGGGGTAGATGCTGACTCACTGAGTCATTCACTACCCATATGACTCGATGCCGAATGCTATTGATTATAATGGTTATGTTCATCTTATAAATAGCGATCAAGGAGAGGAAGCTATCCGAAACACCTTAAATCTTAAAGAAAGCAATGTCACAATATCCAGCTCAGTCTGAGCGCCTTTGGCTAGAGCCATTGGCCGTAGATAAACATCTCGATGGCTATCACGAAATGATATCTGATCCGCGAGTTCAGTCATGGACGTAAGAGCGCTTCAAAATTTCGTCAACTCTAATCCAATTATGCTAAATCTCAACTTATTGTAGAAAACCAACCGAGTCAATCGCCGAGAGTAAAGCATACTTGGTCGAAAGAACGCCAAATCCTGAAAAGCCATGGATTGAAAATTATGCAATTTTACTCCGCCCATCATCACCTGCCTCCGTCGACAAGAAGCCTAGACTTATTGGCGCACTCGGAATGATAAGATTCGAGGCTGGACATGGTGCTGAGGTGGGTTATGGGTTACATCCCGGATACCACGGCAAAGGATATGCCACCGAGGCCATGAAATTGTTCTTAGGATTATATTGGAGCAAAGAAAGTACGTGAATTCAGAGACCGCTGTGATGCATTGATTTTCTAACTAGACTACAGGAAAGGGAGACTGGAACACGTTGGTAGCTGCTATAGACCCAGAGAACACTTCTAGTCAGAGAGTAGTAGAGAAGGTAGGCTTTAAAGAAGGAAATCTTCAAGAGGAGCAATACGAACTATGGACTAAAGGTGGCAAGGAGAAGAAGCTCGTGAGGCATAGAGAGTGGTTATTGACAAGGCCGGCTTGAATCTGATGGTACCTGCTTTCTAACTCAGTCGACATGGAATCAAACGTGGGTGCATAACCTCCAAGCTAAACCAGCCAATTAGATACATTCTTATTACTCATCCGGTGTGACTCATCACGACATGTGCATAACATATCAACTACACATCCAATTTCTTTCGCTCTTAATCGAATACAAGGTGGAGAATTCGCCATTTCAAGTACTTCCCCCAAATCTAACTACCTAATCATGTCATCACGCACAGTGAGTTCCGAACGTCTACTGCTTGAACCTCTCAATCTTGACAAGCACCTTCATGAGTGCCATGAAATCTTATCCGAGCCTCGTGTCGCAGAATGGTCGTAAGAATATTGAGGAAGTCCCATGTGAAACAAGCCCAAGCTCATGTGTACAGAACCCGAGCACCACATGTCAATCTCGAGCAAACAAAAGAGAGGATCGTAGAAAGTATGTCTAGCGTCCAATTCCAACTGTGGGCAATCATGATTCCGACTACATCACCTTCTCTCATAGCTGTGGAGGATGAGAGGGGAGGGCGAAAGACGAAAATGATTGGTATCATCGGGACATCTCATACACCAGCGAATGTGGGATACAAGATCCACCTCGATTATTGGGGTAAGGGGTACATGACAGAAGCATTGAAATTGTTTGTAGATATGTTCTGGAATCTTGAAGGTTTGTCGTCTTTGCTTTCAAGATGTTGGAATGAGGGAGATAAGATGTGAATTGTGAGTGAAAACGAGAGAATGGGGGCTAATATTAGCACAGAAAAGAGGTTCCTGCCGCAAATCGCAGCTGCTTACACTCCAGGCAATTATGGTAGTGCGAGAGTGCTCGAGAAAGTGGGCTTCAAAAATGGACAACTACTACGTGAAAGGATTGAGCTGTGGTCTAATCGTGGTCAGGATCGGAAAAGTGATATTCAGTGCATGTACATAGATCGTCCCCAAACTACTGAGCAATAAAATGGTCCCCATTTTGTATCCTATGCACAGCCAGATTTTCCAAACTGTCGACTTGTGGTTTTGCATATGGTAGATCAGGATTCAAGTATATACTAGTCATTCCACTCTCATATATGGGATCTAGCCGATCATCCCGCCATCGAACCAAGTGATAGGCCTAGCGGGGAGCAATTCCTAGCCGAGAAATGTACTGATTTCTCATTTCTCTATCACTACTTCTGCCATGATCCTCACAATCTACGAGTTCATCTTCGGCATCGCAATATGATAGTCATACAGGAATGCTATATCACATCAATGTGTTGGAATGGTAATTATGAGGTATAACTCAATGTTCACAAGCTCTATCTCGAAGTCTTTATGGTCTCCTTCACCAAAGGCAAAACTAGAATTTGCATCGCTCACAATTTCAATTGCCTAGCCAACGCTTGGGATCACACTTGAAAGGGTCGGGGAAGACAGTTTGAGCCATATACACGCTTAGAGTTTTATACTGACCAGAATGACGAGTAGGTATTGTAGGATTTCCCAGTATGTGTACCTGATGCGGAGTTAACGCGAGAAGAAGGAGTGTAAGTAAGCTAATCATGCGCAATGCGGGCAGTTCTGGCTGTGACGCCAAAAAAGAAGGGGTTTTTCTCTTCGATCATTGCTGAGAGATAAGGGAATTGTTCAAACTTTGGTCCTAAGAATCCTTTTGCAACTGCGTCGAGACCTGTCCGAAGCTTGGCTATGATGGATGGATCCGTAAACAAAATGTCAGAAGATGATATTGAGGGTCTACGTTGGAGAGTCTGTTCCGGCCAGTACTAAAAGTGCTATAATTTCCATAGGGTTTGAAAAACCTAACCGAAAATTTCTAAATCTGGTTAAAAAAGCTGATATTCTGATGATGCGGATGAAGTCACAGATATATCATGTAGAGAGAACGGCAGCGGCCGAACTGAGCTTGCAATGAATGATACAGAAAGATTGACACATGTCTCCACCTTTCGAGTGTAGTAACGGTACCGTAGTTCATCCAAATGTTGGAGAGCAACGCCGGTCAAGCGTGTCATCAAGATTGAGCCTCGCCAAATTAAAATGTGAACAAGTTCTCGCCTTTCGTAGGATTTCGTGGATAGTCAAGCGTATTCTCGCATCTCAGTTGCATTTCTGGTTTCTTGACACCCATTAACATATGCCTGCTTAGGCCATAAAGATAGGGGGGTAGACGCGCTGCACGAAGCACAGACCTCAAAGCGGTCCCCTACCTTGAGAGATGTGGTTGCCCCATGTTCCAGGCATCGAAGCTTTGACCGAGGTACCTTACGGAGTTGTTGGAGCTCGAGAAAAAGAAGCAAGTCATTCACTATTAAACGATACCGGATCACAATGAGTGCCCGGCTACCAATCCAAACCTGCCGTTCATCTAAAAGTGTCTTTCGACAACTACCACACTCCTCTCCAAGATGCCGACACTCGCTCCGATCTCAATTTCTCTCAAAATGGACACCCCTCCATAGACAAACACGATCATATTCAACCCCGCCAACATCACAACCCAACACCAATAGTCTTAATGCTACTCCTGAAACTTCACCTCCATTAATACCTCAAAATCGCGATCTGCGATCTCAATTCTCCTCTCAACCAGTTGCGCCAGCATCTCCACCTCCATCTCCTAGAAAAACACGATCCCTCCGTCCCACAATATATGCCTCTATCTTCCTCCTCATCGGACTCACAGCCGGGCAATATGTCTCACTTGTCCTCTCCCCCCCTCCACTTCCCGAGCCCTCTTCTCCCCCCGACGAACTCATGACCTCCTGGCTACACGCCCAAGCCTCCAAGATACCCCTCGTACAATCACTCACCGAGGACCCCATCTGGCAATCATGGGATGCCTATTCCACATTCACACCCGAAGAACGACCCCACCGGCTTACAACTGGTCCATTGGGGGGATCTCGGGGTCTGGGCGGGTATCAACGGGTATTCTATAACTCTGCCACGGGAGAATTCATCACGGTTGTATATTTGGGGGGAGCGTTGCAAGGGTGGCCCGGGGTTGTGCATGGAGGGCTCATAGCGACGATTATGGATGAGTCGTTAGGAAGATGTGCCATTAGACAATTGGCAGCGGGAACGGGAGTGACAGCACAACTGGAACTGCGATATTTGAAGCCGAGTGTTACCAATGCGTTTTATGTGGTTAGGGCTATGCCGGTTGTGGGAGAGGGGGCAGGTGGGGAGAGAAAGAGATGGGTAGAGGGACGTTTGGAGACATTGGAAGGAAGGGTTTGTGTGGAAGCAAAGGGGTTGTTTGTTGTCCCAAAGAATTACGAAACGAGGGTAATTACAGGAGGTTTTTGAGGGAAGGGAAATTCAAGGAATGTAGCATGTGGTATGAGACATGTCTAGATGAGTGAGTATTTATAGATTCCCAGAACTAAGAATCCAGATGACTCCTTTTAACATCACTCAAAGCTGTCTAGAGAAAACTGCAACCATCAGAAATTCAAAAGCCATGCTCAAACCCCATTCCCAAATATGGTGGAAGCATTTATACTCAATGCAGTCGCTTCCGGCCTCCACAAAATCCATTAATGCTTCCTTGATAGCCACATTAGACTTTTGCATGGTCCACATTACGATGTCCTTCACATACTAGAAGTCTAAGGTATTAACATTCTAGGTTGTAGCAATCTTGTGTTTAATTCATCTACCAATAGGAAGCCATGAAGTTTCAATACTTGGGAACAATGTCATGATATATATTCAATAAATGATTGGCATATATAGGTGGTTTTATGGCAGTGTATATGGGATTTCTGTAGGCTACTATTTTTTATTTCGATGTTTTGAAGAATTGTAAGACTACAACGATATAGATAGATCAAATTTCTCAAATAAGTTGAATCTCTCGCACATATTGAATCTCAAATATAGCAAGATCGGCAATGCGAATACAAGTTCTTTTCTATTTTCTAGTGCTTTCTAGTTCTAATCTATTCGTCGTATACATGCCAATCTAATCTCAACCAAATTCCAACCAAATTCAAAAAATTCAAAACAGTACCCTCGCAAAAAAACAAACCATAAAAAGCAAATGCTGTGGTCCTGCCACATTCCTCTCTTGACGGCCATTCTAGACCTCTTCTATTTCCCGACAACTTCAGATCTATTGTTTCCATGATAGTAACCGGCGAGGTCCTCAAACGAGACTTGACTCTTTTATTTCTGGGGAGTTCCAGCGCTAGCACAGTAGATTAGTCTACCTGAGCTATTCTTCTTCCTCTCTATCCAACAGGTGGCTTCTTCATTTTATTGGTCGGGTCATTCGGACCTTTCAGATCTGGCTTTCTCGCTGACTTTGAAGTTGAAGTTTTTGACGCTGACGCTGTCTTTGTAGTAGATGTTGAAGTTCTCGACGCAGAACTAGGAGCGGGCGGAGGAGCGGTCCTCTGAGTCTTCGCGGTAGTAGTAGACGACGTCGTAGGCTTCCTTGTACCTCCCGGGGTGCGAGATCTCGATCTTGATTTCACTTCCTTTGTAGCATCTTGTGCTGGTGGTCGACTAGAACGCTCAGCAGCTCTGCCAGTACTTCTAGACGGAGGCAGATTTCCCGCTCCACCTCGACTCGATTCTGCCTTTTGCGGGGTAATGGTTGTAGATGTCAACTTCTTTCCCAGGTCTGCAACAGTGGACTTAGACTTAGCCGCGGCGGGAGTAGTGGTCGTAGTCTTAGGCGCACCCCAGGCGCTCTTTTCGGGGATTGCGGCCTCTTTTCTGGTTTCTACCGGAGCCTGTAATTCTGGGCTCGGCGTTCGCTCAAACTTCAGCCCAGGGAAACACTCGCGGATAGCATCACCGTTGATTTTCGTGAATTGCTTACCGGGGAACCAAGAAATAGGTTCTGTTACCCCTTGCGCATTTTTATGTAGTGGATTAAAGGAAAAGGTTTCAACAGAGTCAAGTCTCGCATCCTTTTCCTTTTTGGCCAACTTCAATTTGATGTGCCCTGTGGGACCGAATGGGTTTTTATCAAGACTTTTTGCAAGCAATGCTGAAAGAGTCACGTGCTCTGTCTCGTCTGCCATATCGTTGTGACCGCCATGTTGAGTCCACGTTGTGGTCTTATGAATACCCACAGCAGCAATAACAAAGTTATCCGATGAGTTGAATACCGAGTCCCTTTTATTGGCGATTGCCCAGTCTGCATAATCAATAATGATGTTGAAGGTAGCCTCGAAGGAGCGTTTTGACATGGTACCATTGGTTATAAAGTTCTTGTGCCTGTAACGCATGATCCTCTTTGTACCCTTTGTCTCGTACCCAAAGTCATAAGGCGTTTTGTCCGCTTGTCTAGCTGGCATTTTGGTGGCGGAAGGGAGCGTAGAGAGTATAAGTAAATATTGAACAATGGGATGGAAGAGAATGTGTGTGTCGAAGTTGTATATTCAGGTAGAATATATAAGTAGAAGTCGACAAATGAGATAGGGAGAATATGTGATTCGAGTTTGAATAATGAATTGACCACTATAAGATATATGAATTATTTCGCTAGGTGTGCCGATTACTGTTTGCTGTAGATGTCTAATGAGAATGTATTTCCCTTGATTAAGAAGCCAAACGATATTTATATAGAAAGGACATGTTGGTCAAGCCATCATGTCTACTCGAGTATATCCACAACACAACCATCCTTCAACCATAGCATTGACCACAGTATCACGTATCGATCCATAGCCTTGTGACAAATCAGTAAAGACCGGGCCGTTCTTTGACTATTTTGCTTATTAAAAAAACTGAAGGAAATTCTGACCCGGAATGAGGATCCAGTGCTGTTCCCTAATACTGATTCATAGAGTGAGCATTTCATTACGCTTGGTTACAATAGGCCACTGGACCAGCAGGTTGAGTTTTGAGGAAAGCATCTAAAATGTTGGAGCAGAAATCTACCTGAATCACCTAACATAGAAATGACGGAAATAGAGTAAAGAAGATCCCACTGTAATGCGTCCTATAAAATTTGGGATCACCAAGATATGAGAGGCCATTACAGTCACCAATGTTCATCCATTGGTAAAGGTAATACGAAGTCTTAGGTTCTCTTGACAAGCCACCCAGCCGACTAACGCTTATGTCATTGCAATCCATTGCGAGCCTACAGACTGAACTGTCAGTCTAATCCAGATGGTAGGGTCGCAAACTTTACGGCTTCAAAGATGGAGCTCAACCTTGAAAGGATATGGGCCTGACCATTGTCGTTGCAGCCAGCTTATCGTACGTCTCTTCTCTCATCATACATACTTTCCCCGTAATTTGTTTGCAAAAAAAGGACTACTGAGCCCCAAATAATGACGCCAACCTATCAAACTTCCTTTTGATCGGAAGGTAGGCGGTTAATTCTGACAGGATAATCCTCAGGTCGGAGAGGTCATATTTTGTATCAGCGGCTATTTGTGGCTTGTACCGGTTGTTCATTTAATCTGGCCTTTAGTCGCTGGCCGCTGGAAGTTGATTGATGGTTGGTGGTTGGAGGTTGAAGGGGTTGAAGTATTTGTTTGTGTTGGTGCGATGATTTATACAGGAACAGGTGTGATTGTATAGTTTTGTCGCGTTGATTGATTGGTTCATATTCGTCGCAGGTGCGTAACTATCAAATGATCTACGAGTTATTGATTTACCATAAAAGGGGTCTGTCTCCTGGGGGCCCCCCATTTGATAAAGGTATTGTCGGATTCTATTTGTATAAAGAGCTTGTCATTAACTATTAACTCAAACGATTATCAAATCGATCTCCTTTTACCTCATTTCTACTCGTTTCTTTTCCCTTTCTTCACTATTTTCAGGTCAATAAATCTCACTATCATTATCATTCTCACTACTACTACCACTATTACTACCAATATTACTACCAATATTCAGACATGGTAAATTTACAGTGCGATCTCAGCGATCAAGGTGATGCAGAAACTCTTTATAATTACTTAAATGGTTATCTCTTTCCAATCAAGCGTCTTCCTTATGATATTACCGATATGTATCGTATCATCGCAAAGCTTGGATTTGGTGGCTTTTCAACTGTCTGGCTTGCCATTGGTATCCATAAAGAGTAGGCTATATTCAAACTTTATGATTTTATATGCTGATCAATAACACCTATAGTAATCTCAATCGATGGTTCGCCATCAAAATCTGCGGGGCAAGCAAAAATGATGATGAGAAGAAGGTAAAGGACGATATGAAAAGACTTGAGAGAAAGAGCCAAAATATAGTTCCATGCTTGGATACTTTCAAAATCAAATCTCGTCATGATGCTAGTAAGAGACATCTTTGCGTTGTTATGAAAGTATCTGGTCCGTCTATAGGAGTATATCTAAAGAACGAAATACCGTCATTCGACAAGAGAAGGCTCCTTGCAATAAGCAGCACAAAAGTAATCATGGAATTACATCAAAATGGTATTATTTTAGATGGTGAGTTTCCTCGAAAGACCCTCTAAGATATACCCTTCACTTATTGTATGTGTCATGATATATCTAATAAGAGACAGATCTGAGCTCCTCTAATCTCTTGATGCGAGTGCGTGATCTTTCAAGAATTTCGGAAACGCAACTGCGAGAGAAAATCGGCGAATTAGAAAAGTCGCCTGTAGAAACACAACATCCCTCGATTGAAATCCCAAGCCATGTACCAACCCAAATCTATGAGTCCAAATCTCTATCTTCACTGGTTGGAGAGAAACTGGAGCTTGATGTGATTGATATTCTCCCACATGGTTCGATTGTTCCACCAGACCGTTCGATGGCCTTTACACCCGCCTATGCTGCTCCGGAAATCCTGGAAAAGAAGTCATCCACCATCGAGTCTAATATATGGGGTCTGGGATGTCTAGTAAGTATCATACCCTACATCATATTTTGAACAACATCGTGACTGATTATCAGATTTGCGAGATTATGACGCTGGGAAACCTTCCGTTTGAAGGTCAACGTTATGTCGGCCCTAGCCAATATGATTACTTCGGTAAGCTGATCTCCTGATCTTCAGATTACGTGTGATGCTAACCTCGTTATGAATGAAGGTCGGGACGATGACGGGAAGCTTAAACATCTGCTCGAAGAATGTAGCGAACCTCGTGGCCACGCCAGCGACCGACTCAACCCCGAACAATTAGGTGACTTGGCAAAGTTACTACGACAGATCTTTGTCAAGAACCCGTCTTTGCGTCCTTCAGCTAAGACGATACTGGAATGCCTGAATGACCCCAAATTAGGTAAAAAGCCAATTTCATCTGTCAATGCGAAACCTAGGAGTGACTCGGGTGTGTCATTTAGTATCGGAACCGTAGTCGCCGCACCCCAGGCTCAGATCAAGCCGCGTTCGAGTACGAAGACGCCGAGTACGCCAGCAAACACGGCGGCTCCAAGTAAACCGCAAACAAGCACAAAGACATCGAGTCAGACGACTTCGATTAAGAAGCCTCCGACTCCATCCATTTCTGGTGCTAAAATTGAACGCAAGAAAACTACGACTCCATCTCTTGCAACTACTAAAAGTGAACACAACAAACTCCCTGAACGCAAGAAGCCTACGAAACCTCCAGCTCCGTCGATTCCACGTACTGGCAATGAGCCTAAAAGGACTGCGGAGCCTCGATTGAGATCATCAAGTCGTGAACCAGCCGTTCGCAGGAAATCTTAATCTATTTCTCGAGGTACGGCAATCGAATGAAAGATCAAGAGTATAATTTAGAGCAACGTTTTCATGTATATTTTTCTGTCTGGAAATATTAAAGCTACGTATAAAATCTGTTATTATACATTATCATTCCGTGTTTTTATGTGAATGTTGCACCTATCAGTTTATTACCCTCCATAAATATCAGCCCATATCTTTTCATACTTGCACCAATTTGAAGAAAGCATGTTATACTCTCATTCCACGCGAACTATCACAGTATCTCGCAAGAACTTGTTTCATTGATATTGAAGTTTCAAGCTTTTGTTGATGGAGTTATAATGCTACACACCAGATTTCCTTGTCAATGACCCATCCGTTCAAACTTTGTCGTTCTTGGCCATGCATTCCTTGATAAATAAAAGGAACTAGGGCAATCGTTTATATCCAAATTGCTCCGTATCAGGTAAGCACTCGCATCGGGGAACGTGGTACTGTATATGAAATTGCACCAAATCAATGAAAACTGCCCTCCCTTCTCGCTAATTTCTATACTTGATATAGAAACTCTCGATGGCTATTCCGCGATTTGATTTGCTCAAGTGCTGCGCTTCTCATCTTCAGCTCCAGGGAAGATCATTACTCTTGAGATCGATCTCAAGCATTCTGAAGTCGCCAGAGAAAGTATCAAAAATGCTGCGGTATATGAAGTGAAGGTTGAAATAAGAGTTAGGGCTGCGTTGGATAGTTTGGCTGAGATAGAGAAGGTAGGGAGGGGTGGTGAAAGAAGGGGGAAGAGATGGATTTATTGACGCAGTAAAGGCTAATGATGTGTGCGGTATTGGGAACATGGGCTGAGGTTTACACAGACAGGGGCGGTGATTGTGGCGGATGATGGGGGGAGGAAAGGGTTAGTTTCTGATGGTTGGAGAGAGGTTAATAATTCGATTTTGGAAGGTAGAGAGATCATTGAATGAATTGGAGGGAAAGTTATAAGGGATGGCTGTGCAGACTTTGGGTAGTAAAGGGGGCAAGTTACAGCGTTCTTTTTGTGTGGACATAATGCTATTCTGACAAGGATATAGTGGGACAAGTTCAAACCCGCTCTTGTCTGCTGATAGCAATCGGTTTTATATACGTATAACACAGAAGATTGTAGATGCGATGCCCAGGGGGTGTTATCTCTTGCTTTGTAAGACTGGAAATGCCTCAATTTTACAATTCTAACACTCAGCCCCGGCTACTTCGCTCCTTCTAACGCTCCAAATACACTCGCCAAGCTCGAAGTGGAAGCCACTCCTGGTGGCAAGTTCGCGTTTGCATTCCCTGTGCCCTTCGGCTTTTTACCACCGGTTCCAGTAGCCTTTGCTCCGCCTGATGTGCTATTTCCGCCATTGAGTGCCCCGATAAGCGCGGCTAGACCATTCGTACCATTTTTATTGCCACCATTGCCGGTTTGTCCTCCCGCTGCTTGTTGTAGTTGGCTATTGGCACCTCCTGCGACGTTGATGCCGCTTTCGCCCCCAACGTTGGTGGATCCATCGGGTTTTTTGGTTATGCCAGACTCGCCACCTAGATTCGTGGATCCGTCGGCACCGACTGTGTGGCTTGTTATTATTGTGATATATACATCATCGATTGAGAGACTAAACTTACCGGTGATCCCGGCGGATTCTCGTTGAACAGCTGGGCTGGGAAGTGAATGGATGCCAACAGCTAAGAGAGAGAGAAAGATGGTAGAGAATCTCATGATCGAATATCAAACTATAAATAAATAAACAAGGGAGAAAGAGCGTGGACTAAATCAATCGGCGATGATTTTAAATGCAAAGTATTAAAATGCCGTAATTAAAAGAGGTTGAATGTACCAGCCATTCACAAGTATGAAGACAAAAATGAAAATGAATAACTATTCGAGAAATGAACCTGGGGAAAGACACATATATCATATCGAACCCGTCTAAAAATAGCCCATGGCCATTTCAACTTAGATATGAACTTTGAACTTCACCATACCCTCACTCACTACCTCTAGAATTTCATAACAGCTAGCACATACCGCACGATGATCTCCCAAGCAAATTTTGCTATTGTCCATGGCCAATAGCAATCTATTCTTAGACTATCTGGCGGCATGAATAGATTTCTGATTCGCAAAATAATCCGAAGTCTACCACTTGGCAGATGTAGAATTCTTTAACAGGACTCTAGAACGTGGTTGGCGACGGAAGGTTGAGTTTGGGGGCTTAGCAAGATGTGTTTGAAACATGAAGCATCCTCGATAAGGTTCAGCCAAGGCGGCTAGATGCGCGCCGTGTAAAGACTATGGCACGTGATTTCATGCGATAACATCACAATTTGTTGCCTCCTTGGCGAAATACTCAATATCGACTAGTTTTTTTTTATGAATAAACACTGACTACATGCCCTAATCTTACGAACTAAGGGAAGAATTCCGTCAAGAGATACGATTGAGCAAGATCGAATCTTATTTGGTCTGATACTGTGAAACGCATAAAGGGAGGACTGTCACGCATCTATCTCTTGCTTATTTGTAGGGACTAAGAGTAGGGGACAGGCTAGAACCCTCACATGAACATCGATTAATGATCAAAGATCATAACATCTCCGCAAATGAGACGACCCCTCGTTTTTCATTGAGCTAGTGGAATTCCAAAAACAACATATGGGCCTGAAGTACAGTCTTCATTGTTTTCGTATCAGAAAAAATGTTCAATTATTTTGAACCTAAACTAATATACAAGAAGAAAAACTTCCCCATGGCAATCCATCTTTCTTTGAGACTCGTATGCCAACTATCTGTATAAGCTACTTACCCTCATCTAGCTACCAAGCTTCTTGATAACTTTCTCAGAAGCAAGTTCAGCAATCGCCTCATACAAAAACGCAGGGTTCGAAGTGGTGGGTGCAGGACTAAGAGAGCCGTCGATGACAAACAGGTTGTCTGTACCATAGACGAGAGCATCCTCGTCAACACAAAGACCCAGACTGCAGGAACCACCCCAGTCTTAAAATATGTCAGTACGAGGAAACTTCAAAATCAAATTTTGGGAGACGGATAGACGAAAAGAATACTTACGGTTATTGCTCACTCTCGCCGTCTCATTGAGATATGAGATATAGTACGGCAAGTCATGAGTACCAGCTGGAGTTGTCACATTCAATCCAGGATATGCGTTTACGCCATCGACAAATCTCTTCAAGGCCGTCGCGTAGAGCTCAGTATCAAGAGAATTTGTTAGCCATGGGCCGACGCCGTCAGAAAATACCAAATTACCTCCTGTGCCAAGCGCTACACGACCACGGCTAAGGAGACCCTCGTTAAGATTGAATTGGCACACGAAGCTACCATTTACAGCTGTTGGCCTGGAGCAGATGGTTTGGACGGTCATATACTTGGATGTGTCATTGGGATAAGGCACGTTAATCCAACCGGTGAGTAAGCGGCCGGGGCCTGATAGAGGACCAGCGCGGTGGTGGTAAAGATCGTCGGCGTCGGTCTTGCTGACGTTGCCAGTGAGAACTCCTGATAGACCATAGAAGGGTAATTCAGAACTGTTGCTGTATTGAATATTTACAGTAGTTTGCGGGTTGTCGTGGACTAAAATATCTAGGAGTTAGTAACTGCCTATCAAAGAAGACTGTTGGAGGAAAACGATTGACCAAAACTATGTGAGGCAGTGGGAAAGCTAGAAATGACGAAATATGAAATTTGAATTCATAATCGGGGAGTGTGAAGTGGGAGAGTCGATTATACTCACGGTTGGCACCGACACCGTCGTTGATAATCCAATCATTCTCTTCATATTTCGTGAAGCCGATTTTCTTAGCAAATGACAATTCCGAAACGGGCCCAATACCGGATGCGAACAGAATAGAGGGGGTATTCCAGACACCAGCAGAGAGGACAACAGTCTTGGCAGTAATAACCGTGCCGTTAACTTCGACACCTGTGATTTTGGAACCATTTCGAATAACACTTGTCACAGGGCTATACATCTTGAGGGTGAAGTTGGGGAGTTTTTTGGCATCTTGAAGATAACCAACGAGAGGTCCTCCTCTCTGACCCCCGATAGCAGCGAAGACATCACGACCATAGGTGTTATATTTATCGTCGACATCGGTTAGGGAATCTACCTCGGTAATTCCAATGGATTCGAGCACCGATCCCATCAGATAGTATACCTGATCGTAGTAGTGCTACAAAACTATTAGCAGATTGGTCAGTTTGAAGTTAGCATGAAGCACATCATACCTTGTTATCGGACGACCAAGTGGCCGTAGGTGGGATGCGAGCTGCGACTCTTTGAATAGCCTCTTGGAAAACGTTCCCTGTCCATCCTTTGATGTTTTCAAATGCGTTATCAAGGTATTTCCTTGGGGGCCACCATTGCTGTGCGGCATTAACACTTGTTCCGCCTCCTAGCATACATGCTGCCAGATTGACGAGATTGGTGCAATAGTAACTCCCGGCATTTGGACTAGTGCCCGGATAGTTTGTTGCGTAATACATCATAGCATCGTGTCGAGTCAAGTTATTGCCACTGTATTCTTCGAGAGTCCAATCTGGGATCTCTCTGTTCCCGTCAACGTACAGCATTGGCCCACCATGTTCAAGAAGAAGGGTCTTCAATCCAGACTCGGCGAATTTGGTTGATGCGACCAGGCCTCCAGCACCTCCACCAACCACAATGATATCACTGTCCAATATTAGTTGTGTTCACAAGATACATGTATGTCAATTTCTGCAGGAAATTGTTTGGGACCAGAAGAATTCAACGCACTATTCCGACTGTGTTGCACCATGGGTCGTACGGGTATCGATAGTAGGAACTGCTTTGGCAGTCAAAGCAAGAGCAGCAAGCAGCGAAAGCTGTTTCTTAGAGAGATTCACCATCTTGAGATATCAATGAGTGACCGAATATGATCTTCTTGCCCATGTATAAACTGGGGCAGAATCTGGTCAGTTTATATAATATTCGAGACGGCCATTCCTACTAGTCCGACTAGAGAACCATGCAGTGATTTCCCCGGTGATAGTGATGTCTCGAATCAAAGTTTGTCGGAACCGTTCCCTCGCACTTTATCTTATATTGTTCTGCCCGTGTCACCAGAAAGTATGCAAGTCGCCAAGATACCAAGGCATTTCCTCTTGTAATTTATCATTATGGGGCACGTGTGGAGTATGCGAACAGAACAGTCCGAAGCACGAGCTCATCGGATTGAATCCCAGTAGTAGATATGGTAGGGATTATCAGTCAATATGAGCTTGGAGTATCTACGGAGCATGGAATTTTGCCTCATCCACTCCGTAGATGAAATACACTTTGGATCCCCCTCTGAATGATTGCTAGATCTTTTACAACGGACTTCGTTGAATGATCGGATGCTCTTGAGTCTTGCGTGGGCCAGATTTGGTTCTTTTGAAAATTACGGGGCGGTACTAACACGTTTGTCATCAATGTTAAATATGAAGCCAGTGATGTGATGAATCCTAACGTCCACTTTCTACAAATTCGGTGATGTTATATAGGCATAGAGATTTAAGGTTATTTTGACAGGTTTAAGCTGTGGGTTTATATCGGTAGGAACCGTTATTTGATTCAAAATTGCCTTATTCCAAATCGAAACAAAGCTTAAGGTTACGGTACTCATCGGGTTTATATATATGGAGCAACCTGCTGAATAACAATCATTCAGGGGGGGGGGGGGGGGGGGGGGTTTTACAGGGGAAGTGTACAGGGGATCAATCGAATCTATCCGTACTCGTAATTTGAACCTTATTTCCAAGTAGAAGACAAGGAATGGAGAATATCAATATCAAGCTCATCACACGCCTTCGCCATACGAAATATTGCCAGAACATGTACAAAATAGATCCTACTTATAGGAGTGAGCGTGTCACGTAAGGCCTAAAGGTTTTTAGAGTAGCTATGTCTTTTTCATTTTGAAAAATTCAAGACAATCGAGTAACAAAGCTATTCTTCAAATGCTATGATGTGATAAAACAGACCTGTGCCCCGTCCGGCCACTACCATATAGGCCATATGGACCTAGATGACGAAAGCCTCTTCACCTTCTTCTTCCTACTTAGGGCCTTCGGCCGTTCCGTCTTGGTTATAAAATATCGTACTATGCCTTTCTCTGACCTTCTTCTCTCAGTTTAGATCTAGTAACTCAAATTATACTCGAGTAGCTAGATCTATAAAAATCAGCTATTCAAGGACTTCAGTATCTTTTTTCACATGCAGATTCTACCGGTACTAGCAAGTACTGTATACAATTGAAGTTCTGCTTGTATTTTTTAAATACGTAATAATCAAGTTCACAATTGTTTTATAATATAGTTTGAGAGATTGTTTTATTTGTACAGTAGAGAAACTTCAAGTCTCAATATAGTCAAAACAAATTTCGACTTTTCCCCGAACGGGTTTCTAGTAGCGCTGACAATGTGGATCAGAACTAGCCTCCAGATAATAACGGTCAAATATCCGGAAGTGGAGTCGTAGACTCCATTCGACCCGGGCCCTGCATAAGTGCATTTCTGCGCCATAATGACAAAACATGATAAAACACAGATTCATCTATAACACGGCCTATTCATCTCATCTTGGTTGAGCGCTTACGCAAAGCGGTTGACGAATATAGTAATCGTTATAAATACGGACTCAGAACTCTCGAGTATAGTATAATCGTAACGCGGGTCTTTAATATATCTACTGTACTCTTGATCGACCAATTGGAGAGCTGTAAATGGAGTTGTACCAAGATAATATTGCAAGATAATATCACCTGAAAAGTCTAGAGCCTCTAGGATTCGAAATAATTGTGCTGGTTATCATATACTGGGGTATTATTCCATATCCTTGCTTTGAAAAGCTGTCTCGTACGATATTTTGAGAATATGTTGAAGAGGCGACGAGGAGCTCAATCATTTAGTGAATGAATATGTGTATATTTGTTAGAAACACGTTCTACACTAGTGCTTTAGGGCTGTGTTTCTCGCTAGATCGTATTAACACTAAGTTCTCTTGTAATCTAGATCCTTAATACAATAACAATGCTACAACATGTCTATTTCTGACAATATTATATTATGCGATAGAGATTATATGCCAGTATATTTAAAAGTAGTAAAGATTGTAAATGAAGTAGAATTTCCTGCTTTATTCATAATATTATCATCTCATCTTAGCTTGGTCTTACATCTGATGTACCGATATTCTTGCGCGGAGTGCGATTACAGACGCTGTAGCGCAGCGCATCATCTTCAATTAGACCCACTGAAAATGAGAAATCATACGATCGTGAAATCTAATGCTAAAATCCCTTCTTCCATTCTTCTGCCATGCTAGTTCTCTGTCTCGGAGTTTTCTATTCCTAGCGAGGTTTGAGGCCTAACATCAAGTATCGACCTCCATCCGACTGTCCTGCAAATCTCTCCATAGAAAACATTCACTCCAATTTGTCCCAAAGAAGTTGTACGCCGAGATCATGGCCGTCTCTGTCTGTTCTGCAGACATTCTGGTGGATGATACATTTGATAGTTCCTCCACGGAAACAAGCAGTAGTAACAGAATTCATAGCGACACTTACCAAGTCCCATAGCTAAAAATAATTAGGCCATGCTGAGTATTCAGAAATTTGGATGCAGACTTACGATTCAAACATGTAACATGCGGACATCCCCCATTCTTCTCGATTCGCGCATGGCAACGTGGACAAGCTACGGTTGTCTTCTGTATTGTGTCGAGAGACTTCTTGTCCATATCTTGTTGTTCCTTTACTCGTTCATCGAACTCTTTGCAGGTCAGATCATGGTGCCATGGAACTTGGTGATGTGTACAAGTCGAAGCTTTGCAGCTCGTACAGATCATTCTTCGATCATCCCCTTCGTGGATCTGGCCAGATTCATATTTTGGGGCTAAACACCAGTGGAAGTCTGGTTCTGATCGCAAATAATGGTATAGGGCAAGGTTGCAATATCTGGAAATCCTATCAGCATCACGACTAGATGGAAATGAAATGTAATCTTACTTTGAGAACATTGTTTTTGTACAATGCAGTTGTATGAACCACTGTTCCAATTCCTGAGAGCAAATTGGACATCTTAAAACGTATTTCCCCTCGCCCATCGTAAATTCCATGCTCTCTTGCAAGCAATGGAAGCACAAGTCTGTGAAATTATCACATCCTGCGCTTGTATGTCCAGAGTAGCTGTTTTTGAAAAGCTTTTCTTCCCAAGAATTCTAAACAAACTTTGCACTTTCGGGGTGGCTTGCGATCCCTCTCCCTTCGGTCAGCTTGAAGGTTGAATGCTTTCTTTTGTATCTTATGAGTTTGATTTTCACTCCTGATGATCTTCCAAAGTTCCACACAAACGTTTAAAAGATAAACACAACCAACAAAAGTGACAATCAATAAAATCGTTTCGAGCAAGGTCATCAGCCCCCACCCATAAGATACGTAGGACCCGGAAACTCCGCTCGTATCTTCAAATCCTAGATCCAATAATGGAAATTGAGAATGGCAGTACCTGAGTTTTTCAAGCACCATAATTCCCGCCCTGAAATAGTTTAGGGGTGATAAAGCCGGTGGTGACTCCATCAAGAAAGCTAGTACCCGCGATGGGAACGATTTCAAGCATATCTTCTCAATGTGATCCCAGTAAAGAGTTTGTTCGGGTGGTGAATAGGGAACAAGGCTAGCATGGCCCAGACTTTGGCTTGATGAAACCGGTGGCGACCCCATCGAGTAAGCTGGTAGCCGGGATAGGAACGATTTCAGGCTCATCTTGTGATTGTTATTCGAGTCAAGAGTTTGTTTGAATTATTAAAGAAAAGGACACGGCTAGGATAGCCCAGATCTCCAGATATTAAACCTCGTACAGATGTGGGGATTCGGGAGTGATTGCACTTGAGTGAATGTTCGGGGAGTTTTCGAGTATTCTGCACTATGGAGCCGATTATGAATATTCGAGCAAGATTTTCATGAAAGAAAACTGCCCCTCGAGCTTCTTTGAATCATTTCAATGTGAAACACTATGATTACATATCCAAAAGATATTTCAGCCTCCATTTGATCTTACATTGTTGTCCTGAAACGCCAAATTCAAGCAAGATACGAAAAACTCTCCTCCTTTCTCAGACTACTCAATTTCTTCTTCACACTCCAATCTGAACTTCTTACTTGTTCAATTCGTTTACTCACTGTAGAATGGGTTCTTCCCAAACCACCAGAAGGAATGTTGATGTTCTCCCAATCATCTTTTTCCTCAACTGGCACATCCCATTCGTCAACATCTTCCTTGTCAGTAAGTGCTTTCTTTCGCTCTAGTGCTCGCATAAACTCAATCATGACACCTAGACTTTCTATCAGTCCCATACTAGCTTTCTCCCCACAATCGCAATCACAACCACCAGGACACTCGCTATTGCCGGTAAAACGATATTCGATCAAACAATGTTGATGCGTTACACAGCCGCATGACAGACATGGTAAGAAGACTGCACTGACGGGCTCGGTGCATATTGAGCAACGAAGCTGGCGCTGAATAGTCTTGCAGCGTTCACAACGTCCGGCAGCACCGCCCATGGAACTCGAGCGGAGAGGATCCAGACGCGCTTCGTGCTTGAGGCAGTAACCCGCAATGTCTAAGCCTTGATCATTTGATGGCGAGTGCTCATCTCTCTTGCTTAGAACGATTTGAGACGGAGGCGATGCTTCGTGGATTATAGTATGACTATCATTAGACATTATCGAAGCTACAAATGACTTATTGTCGGGAATATCCAGTTCGGGAGTATGGCCCCTTAGTCCGTTATACTTCAAAACTTCTAATCTAGCCAACGGAAGTCCCCAACAATAAAGCAATTCAGCATAGGCTTGACGATAGCTCATGTGACGCGCGGTGTGGCTACTATCCAATAACGAAGTGCCCATACATCCTTCGTCATCAAACCCATTCTGGTTTTCCATTGTCATCTTGATTCCAACGCAAATACTTGGTTTCAAATCATCCATTGTACTTTCATCATCTGAAAACGCTAGTTGTTCCGTGCCAACTTGCTCTTTGACGCTACCAAGGACTGTAGTATTTCCCCAGGTAATAGCACTAGGAGCTAAGCTTAGCATATGTTCAACCGGACTAGTTCGCTTTCGACTTGGTGGTGGATTCGGTGGCGAAGATGATGCAATCGTAGAAAATGGACGTGAAAAGTTTGCGGCAAAACTTGATGCAAGACTCGAGTTCCCACGGCGGAACATTCTCGGATTTTCTGGAGAAGTTGAAAGACTTTGTGTATGTTGAGGAAGATGTTCTGAGCTTCCTCTGTTTGACCTCAGCGGCGGAGTATCGCCACAAGAGTACGATGCCGAAGCAGGATCACTGCCCCAAATACCAGTGGAAGACCCCATAGATCCATATATTCCAGAAGGCGTGTTAGCCAATTTTGGGGTTGACACAGCAGAGTCTATCGGAGTCTTTTGATACATACTCCAAGCTGCCCCATTATTGGGGAAATAGTCAACAGAAAAGGCAGGTGTCTTCCTAGAAAGGGCTGTCTGCGGCTGACTTATGCCAACTTCAGCATTTGTAGCGTGTGATGGTGCTCCCGAGGCGATTGGCTCGCTAAACACACAGGATAGCATTGCTAACATTTGAATGTCACGGAGCTCCTCAAAATGGGTAAAGAGGTCCCCAATCAGTTGCTTGGCAAGGGGGCTACTTCCCCATTTGACCCTACCGGACAAACTGCCATTTCTACAACGTTCATCGTGAGAAACGTCGATACCGCTATCCGAGCCGCTGTCACGACGGTGTCTTTTTGCCATAATTTCGGCTATTACCAGGACAGGTTCACGACGTTGACTTTGTTCGAGAACTTCAAGCGGAATATCATTTTGCAAAAGCATAGCGGCATATTTCCATACGTCGGCCAACTTAGAGTGTCCGTGCTTATCAGCAATTCTTGCGTTCTCCTCACAAAGATCTGGACCTTTACCAAAAATGGCATATTCTTCTGCAAGGTAGATCTTTGCAGGGAGAAGATCATTAACATCGCATAATGATATGACGTTTTTAGGCTTCACGGATCGAATCCTGCTGAGAACAGTCCCAGTGGCTGTGTTAGTTCCGGTCCCAGTTCCGGTCCCAGTTCCACCTGATCTTTGTGACATTATAGTTGGCGACCCTCTCATGGTGAATCGGCGAGTCGATCGACGCCAGTACGCTGTCATTGCAGGATACCGAGTAATGCGGAACTGTGATGAATCTGTATCGCTACTATTCGATGAATCATACTCGTCTGACAACTCAGAATCAGCTTTACTATCTTCAGTTACTGATGTGGTCTTGATGCGTGGTTGGGGCGAACTATTGTTTCCCAATCGACCAAAAGCATCAAAATTAGGTTCGCCTCTCGGTCGAGAATTTCTAGAGTCGGTGATCTTCTCGAGTAAGGACTTTACTTTATCTTCCTTTGGCGGAAAGAAACACACAAGCTTGCCGTTCATTGCAAAGCGAGCACCGCAAAGTCTAGGGAGTGGTACGTTAACATTTCTTGGTATACTGATCAATGTTTCCGCCGTGGCACTGGAATCAAGCTCTTGCGACATCATTGCCGAGGCACCCGGAGGAATATCGCTATCCTCTTCATCGCTTGAGCTTTCATCGGCAAGACCATCTAAATCATCATCATCTAGACTATCTATATCATGAAAAAATATGGTACTTGTCTCGAGATCAACTTCTCCAAGGAGATAACATAGAGTCGCTTCAAGACAGCCTTGCTTGCGACTTACAAAGCTTGCTGCGATTTGTTGCACTTCCTTCTTCAATTTATTGTAAGTTTCGTCAGGCATGAGGGACGTTTTGCCAAGTATGAATGTGGGGGCTTTGCTCTCCGGGTACTGGTCTGGAAATGATATGGTCGTATTTATGTAGATTGGTGTACTATCTTCACCCCATGGTCCATTCATGGAGACAATGACCATTCTCTGATCCATATCAACATCATCGAATGTAATCTTTGGAAGCTGGTCATTGATGCGTATAATTTCATCATGTAAAGTCTCCGGTTCGTCCCAATCACCATCCTCTTCGAACTCAGGACTCAGCAAAGACATTCTTCTCGGCGTTGATTGCTTTCCGCGCATGGAGCCATTCTCGGGTTTCGAGAACTTTATTCCACTCATCCAGCCAATCTGGGATTGGTTCAAATCTTCTGGCTTCGCCGGTTTTTCCTTGCCTCTCATAGCAGGGGCGCGGATTGTGGTGTGAGTACGAGTAGTATGAGGCAGAGACATTTTCTTCATTCCAACACTCAATGCACTTAACTTCAGACCGGTACTACCAGGTCGAGGACCTGTAATTGTGGCAGTTTTCTTTTCGGTCGCAGATGTTTCCGTTGTGCGAAACGTCTTGTAGATTGCTCCTTTACGTGTGAGATTGAGCTTTCCGTGTACCTTTTTCCCTTTCACATAGCCAACGCCCGCAAGTGTATCATGGTCCACATGTTGCATTTTCAACTGGTTGTCCTCGCCCCACGAAACTAATTGAAACTCTCTATTATCTTCTCCCTCGTCTGTGATGCTTCCACGACTCCTCCAGAGGAATTCTTTGACTTTGGAATTCCCATGCCCCGGAAAGGTAATGACTGCTTCCGTGATGGTATCAGTGGAATTATCACCTGTAATACGTCGATCATAAAGGTGAAGGTCCCCAGGAGTGTCCTGAGGCATAGCTAGGATTCCCCAACCAAAAGGTGTGTGTCGAGCTCTCCAGACTGGAAACCCGGTGTGTATGGTACGCTCGGGAACCTCGGATTCGTTTTCATAATCCCAGAATTTGATGGTTCTATCCAAAGAACAAGTAACTAAGCTTGAGGCACGAGTACGATTCCAATCAACACCATATATTTTTGATTCATGTGCATTAATGGATCTTAATGGGACAGCACCTTTTCTATCATCCCAGATCCGTAGCCATCTATCATGGGAAGAAGCTAAGATGTGCGAATCTTGCCGGCTCCATTTGACCTGGGTTGCACCAGCAAACCAATCACAAAAGCTAAGGACGGGTTGTCGTGGTCGCCGCAGATCCCAACAATGTACATATCCGTCAACAGCACATGTTGCCAGCATATCTGGATGATGTGCTGAAAAATTGATGTCCGTAATAGCTCTTGTATGGCCATGTAGTGTATGCTCGATTGCGCCATGGGAGGCGTCCTCTTGCATATTTAAATTCCATACTAGAGCCTTTTGATTAGCAGTGCTAACCACCCAGTAGTCACGAGCTGCGAAAGGACACCATTGAACGTCGGCCACAAGCCATGGAAGGCCATGACGAAGATGTCGTGGGGGGTTGAGTGGAGAATCGAGATCAATTATGTCTAGGCCATCGGTTCTGTACGGCCAAAACTGTTAGTTTACCTCACTTATTGCGGTCTTTGAATTACTCACGATGCTAGAGCGACATCTCGCCCGGAAGGAGATATAGTGGCCGATCCAACTTTCCGGTCTACATGTATAGACACATCTGCATCAAATGTACTACTATCAAATGCAGACCTAATGGACTTTCCCTTTCTCGACTCATCCATCATCCTAATACTAGCGTTTTCGCATTCTTGATATCATAGAATCACTTTCGAAGTATGTAAATTTTAAGAAAGACTATTTAAAGGGACTATGGGCATTTCGCAGACTTTGACTTTTGACTTTGATGAACAGTGCAAGCCGTGGAAGAGGGAGATCAAGAAGAGAATATAAGATAAGCAAAGGGCATAACAATATGAGGATATTTCCAATTGCGATGTTAAGCTCCCAGATGGTATCTTACTAGTGTCAAATCGATGGACGGGAGTTGCCGTTTGACCCCTGCCTGCCTCCTTCCTGCTATCGAGCCCTTGCACTCTTTCTAACAACACAACCGCTTTGCCAATTATAACAAAACCCAACTGAACATTACCACGGCCATTCAATACAATTACTCCCTCAAGTTTTCGACCTCCTTGGAATTTTTCATTTTTCAATACAATACAGTCTAGCCTGATTAATCCTTTTTGATAAAGTACCCCACCACCTGAATTGAACGATAGGTACTTCCAGGGTTCTCTTATCAACATCACGAGTACGCAAAAACTACCTTCATTGGCGCCTTTCAAGCCTTTGGAATTCAATAACCGCATATAATAATACTTCAAGTAAACGAAAGTTCAGTTAAGATCAAAGCAGTACAACAGCTTGTCAACATGGCATTACCAAAGCGGATCGTCAAGGAGACGGAGAGGTTGATGAAAGAACCGTTAGTCCATGTTTACAGTTGGATCATGCTGTAACTAACAAATATATAAAGTGTGCCAGGCATCAGTGCAATTCCCCATGAGGATAATCTAAGATATTTCGACGTCTCGATACACGGTCCTTCCGCATCCCCATACGAAGGTTGGTAATTTTGCGAGCATGTCTGCGAAATTCAATAGGCTGATGTACGTTTAAAGGCGGTATTTTCAAACTGGAATTGTTCTTACCAGATGACTATCCGATGACTCCGCCTAAGATTAGATTTCTCACCAAAATTTACCATCCAAACATTGATAAGCTGGGCCGAATCTGTTTAGACGTTCTCAAAGGTATGGCATTTTATTTCAAGCCGCGATTCTACCCTCCGTGCGCAGTAGACTGATCTCGCCTGGTACAGGTAACTGGTCTCCTGCACTCCAGATTCGAACGATCCTCCTCTCAATTCAAGCTCTCCTCGGTGCTCCCAACCCAGACGATCCTTTAGCTCCAGATGTAGCAAAGAGATGGAAGGATGACGAGCCGGCCGCAATTGCGACTGCTAAAGAATGGACAAGAACTCATGCTATGACTTAAACCTAAACTCGTCTCATATTAGTGGGCGGATATACATGATCGACGGTTAAACGAAAGAACTGCGAGGTTTCCAGTATGGAAAACTACTGTTACTTTGCACGGTAGCGCGGAATTGGCGCTGAAACGATCAAGCGTTTTTGGTAGAGAGATGAATTTCAAGATGTCGCGAGGCTTTTTTTGATTCTATCAGCATTCATTAAATTATTGAGCCAACAAGTTTTCAGACCTTCCCCTCTCGCACTGAGGATTCTGTTCATTGTTTTCTTAGGTTGTTTTAGAGCTATCGGCCGATTTGCGATTCGCGATATAGGGGTTGGAATTCAATAGAATTGTCGCATGTTCGGGTATCGAGACTGGTGTCCGTTGTGACATTTCCCTAGTGGGAAAATCAACATATACAAAAATTTCCTAACAGGGAATCACATACAACGTGTGAGTGAATCGGGATGTGATGTTTGGTAAGCTACAGCCTTCCTGTCCGCATGTCTCTCTGACTAGTGTCAGCTTGTTAGAGATCGAGAATAACGCCTCAGTAGTCTAGCGGGTATGAGGTACTCTTCGAGTGTGACATGTGATCATTTTTGAGCCGTTTATGATTCGCAGGAAATACATGCGTGATGAATTAACCTGCCCCTCAAGTCTGCGTGTAAGGTAGTCTGCTTTCACAACCGAGCCAACACAAAACCAACCATCAAAGTCACAACGTTCGTCAAAATGCGACTGATCGGTTTGCCATCCGTAACTTGGTTTTGTTCGAAAGTTAGACCAACCCTTGAATACCTCGGTGCCCAAGGTTAGCCAACAAACGTAGCTTCTACCAAATAAACTGCAAAATCAAATTGGCAAATATGCGAATTCTTTCGAAAGTCTTGCCTTGGCAATGTATCGTCTGTTACTCGAGTAAAATGCAAGTCATTTAGGCTAACCTACAGAATTTTTTACACCCCAAATTGAATCTTGACGACAACAATTTACGAGCACCAAACACTCAGAGGACCAGGTATGTAAACACTTGAAATAGAAGTTTAAAGGGAAGTTTTCAAGGCATTGATAACTAATTGTCTAATTGTAGACACTCCCTAGACGATGAAACTGGAAAATAGTACAACAAAGTACCAGGTATCTATTACACTATTTGGTCATCGGACGACCATAGTAATTGTGGGATATACAATCAAATACAAGATACAATCCACAATAGATGGACGGTTTGAGTACAAGTAAGTGGGGTTTCACAAGATAATGTATTCTTCAAGCAATTTCGAGAAACTGATAACACTTCAACCAGTTGAATTAGTTCACGTGATCCTAAGGACTAATTCAATCACGACCCTCCAAACCGTCAATTTAAAAGACGGGTTCGCATGACTACCTACACTAATAATAAGTTTGATAATTAGTTTGATAATTTGAGAGACTACAATATCTGAACCGTCTTCATTCAACCCAAACAACAACATAACAATTTACTCAAATACAGATATTTTTTGTTTCCACATTCCCCAGTTTCCCCAGTTTCCCCATCATTCCCCCATCCTCGATAAGGCCTTGGTCTTGGACCTAAGACTTTAGTGCTGTTTCTCAATCCACTTTATGTCCACACGTCAGTCCTTACTTACCCCGCGATATTCCATATTTTTGACCGAGGGATTTTTATAAGAAACACTTAACAAGTTACAACCCGTCACCCCATGTATGAACTTCTTCTTTTGGGTTCTTTCCTCCGAACATCAAGGCTAATTTCAATGGCTTCGAGCACGTGTATATTTGTTGACACCTGAAAGAACACTAGTCAGGTCGAATTCAAGAAACATATTCTTGGCGAATTCGAACTGCACTTTTAATACCATTTTATCATGGGGTTTGTGTGAACCCTTTCGAGAACCCTTTCTACGGGATGTAACTCCTTCAACATTGACATCATGGTCGATTGATGACGATGCGCGGTTACATGGAGTTCTATTGGTATATAAGTTCTTCACCCTCCTTGTGCAACAACAAGGTCCCTTGTCAATGCAGGGGTCAGAGATTCTGGGGAACAAACAAAAGGTTGTTTTGATGGAATCCTTTCGGCATATAGGCAGGGTATGATTTTAAAAGGTACCGGGACACGAGAATCTCCTTGGGGTGTACAAACTTTTAGGTTGGTGTCTGTTGGGGGCGTAAGATAATAAACGTCTTTGATGCAATTCGTATCCATCATTCGATTGGGTGGCTTCTACAGAGGTTTATCATTTGGAGAAATGATCAACATGGGGAGGGAACCGACGCTACGGAGGCGAAGTGGGCTGGCTTCCCTTCACCCCTCATTCTAAAGGAATGCATTTCACGAATCGTTGGCGCAGATTCATGTGGAACCTAGTCAAAGCTCCCAGAACGCGTTACAAAATACCTCGGTCAAAATACTGAAGAGGAAAGGTCTCAATTCGAAATGCGTAAAAGAAATCGATAGAAAAAGCTCCTAAACGCGCTAACAAATTTACCGATCGAATGAGGATCTTCTCGACATTGGGGTAAAAGCCACTAAAATCGGCTTCCCCCTACGTATCTGGGTCCTCGCTCCATCTTTCTTAACTTGGAGGACTACATTTCGCAAGGATTGTACGGAATCAAGCTTACACACCTGACGAACTATCTGAGTTTGGATTGAGATAGGTACCTATATAGAGATTGCACAACATCCTTGGAATAAGAAGATGAAGATTCTCATGTTTTTCTCTTTCATTGTTCCAGATTCTTCTTTTAGTTTCACTGCATAAATCTTTACATTTTTCACTGTGTGACGCTGTTATCAACCTCAATATCTTTCTCTTCGCTTTCAATATGGGTCAAGATGATCTTCCTCCTCAGAATCACTCAGACAATTCAATGTCAGGCTCACTGGATAAAGAGACTGGCCCTGTTGGGGCTGGCACAGTAGACCATTTGGAAGTCATTCGCACTGTTTCACAGGTACCAGGAAATACACATTACTATGAGGCGGATGGATTGAGAACATACGGGGACGATGAAGATCATGATCACGAACCACCTGTAGGTATTTAAGCATATATCTTCGAAAGTTCGTAGCTAAACATGTACCTAATAGATGACCATACATCGATTGATGTCCTTGGTTGCCATGGCTTTCTTATGGACAGGTTCTCAAATACCAGTATATCTTTTCGGTAGGCGATTCTGTTATTTCGAAAGGGGCGTTGGTCTAACAGCAGCTAGGTGGTATCCCACCTTATATCTACGGCGACTTGGGAGGAGCAGATAGATGGACATGGTTTGTGTTGTCCAACCTACTCGCTTTGGCAGCAGTGTGTCCGTTCGTAGGAGCTTTGTCGGATCTGTTTGGCAGGCGATATATTGCTCTCATCGGAGCGGGATTGATCGTCATTGGAATGATCGTTTGCTCCACGGCACATTCCATGAACATCTTCATTGGTAAGTTTCATACTATTGACTTTCTATGCCATCATACTAAGTCATCACAGGTGGTATGGCTATTGCTGGCGCCGGCGCTGGTATAAATGAGTTAACAGCTCTTGCTGCAACCTCAGAACTTGCTCCAACCGCCAAGCGAGGGAAATACGTCGCCGTTCTGATTTTCACTATTTTACCATTCACGCCAGCTGTACTCTGGAGTCAATTGATCGCATCACATTCCAGCTGGAGATATGTAGGTCTATTTTGTGGTCTCTGGGCATTCATTGGACTTATCATAACCGCCGTATTTTACTTCCCACCTCCTCGAGTTAATTCAACCGGCCTCTCACGCAAGGAGATTATATCCCAAATCGACTTTGTTGGCGGGTTTCTGTCCATTGCTGGTTTGATTCTCTTCGTTGCTGGTCTTCTCTGGGGCGGATATCAGGTAAGTAGTCCCATTATCAGCCTATCTCAATGTGCTCACCACGACCAAAACTAGTACGCCTGGTCGTCTGCACATGTACTCGTCCCACTCATTCTCGGCGTTGCATTCATAGTCGCTTTTTGTTTCTGGGAAGTTTATGGTGCCAAAAATCCCATGTTCCCCTCTCGTCTCCGAAAAGAACCCCGCATCTTAGCTCTCACCCTCGTCATCACCTTCATCTCAGGTGCAAACTTCTTCTCCGTTCTCCTTTTCTGGCCCACACAAGCTTTCAATGTCTACGGACATGATCCAGTTGGTGTCGGAATTCGAGGTCTTCCAATTGGCGTTTCCATCCTCGTTGGTGCATGCGTTGTTCTTTGGCTCTTATCTGTCTTTCGGGGGGGAATTCGTATGCTTATGATTATCTCATCCTGCATGATGACCGCAGGATGCGGCGCCCTTGCCACTGCAAATCTCAATAATATCAACGCTGTTTACGGTATTCTCGTAGTAGCAGGTCTGGGAATTGGTAAGTTCAACATGAAATTCGCACTCTCTAACACCCAATTTGATTCCCCGATCTCAAAAGCATCGTTTTCATCTCCTAATGTAGCTTCAACTCCTCATCTTCTTTCAGATTCTTTCTTCATAGGGTAATACTGACACCCCGATCCTGCAGGCGGCATCGTCGTTCCCGCCTCAATCATCACAACCATCATTTGTCCCGACGACCTAATCGCCACAATCGCAGCACTTACCCTCGCCATCCGTGTAGTGGGCGGAGCCATCGGATACACAACCTATTATAACGTATTCCTCACCAAATTTGTCCCCGCACTGTCCGTCAAGATTGTTCGGGCCTGCTACGCAAACGATATCTTCGACTTGGAAATCATCAGCGAGATTGCGGAATTGACGAGCGCCAGTCTTCTCGACGATATTCTCCCCCTGGTCGGTAACAATATTACCATCTGGCACGACGTCGTACGAGCGGGTCAGGAAGCTTATGCGGGTGCGTATCCGTGGGTTTACTATGTTAGTATTGCTTTTGGAGCCGTTTCCATCCTGGCGAGTATTGGCTTGGGCGATATTAGTAAATATATGGATGATCATGTGGCTGTTGTTATGCATTGATCTGTCAGGATTGACTTGTATGGGAGGCACATTTTGGATTCGATGAGCGCTAGTCTAATAAGACTTGAGGATGGAAGGAGGCAGATTTGTGTAAAGCGAGTCGATATTAGGCGTTGAGGGGTTCTTATCTTGAAATTTTGCGAAATGCAATAGTGTTGTTCATATCATGACTGTAATGTATCCATCAATAGCAAGCACTAAGTAGTAAATTCTGAACGATATAATATTGTGAGAAGTACAAGGATGTAGATTATATTAAGAGTGATAATCTAAGCTATAGTAGTACTAGTGTGCGTATATGTAAACAGAGAATACGCTAGTGGTAAGTGTAAGCGAGGTAGCCCTATATACCCGAAGTATATGCGTGCACATGACTTTCTAACAAATATATCAAAACTCTTCCCTTGTCTCATTCTTCTTAGTTCCAAATGGAGTAATTAGTCAATAGCTCCCTCCACGTAACTACACCATCTACACACAAAAATAGACATCTCATCAAGATACAAAGTAGAAGTATACCTTTCACGCTTGCATTCCCCGAAATATTAGATTAAAAGCATGATGTGCAACAGCATAAAAGTTCACATTCATCCCACGAAGTACTTGTACTGCACAACCTCATACCTCACAAACTCGCCACTCTTCAACCTAACACCCAGCATCACTTTCCTAAACTTCCCGTCCTCCACCGGAACACCACCAACATGCCCACTGACATGCGAGCCCCGAATCGATTTCCCATCCCTATACACCTCAAGCTGCTCTCTGCTAAAATACCCCAAATCCTCGTTCAACAACTCCTTTGAAAGATCTGAACCTTTTCCATGACGATCCATAATAGCATCCAACACGAGCAAAAACCGCATTCCCAATTCCTTGTGCGGGAACCCTCTTTCGACCATCAGATCAAAGAATTGATAAATGGACTTTCGATGAGCTTGGAAATAGGCCCACATGTGCGGAAACGATAGGATGCATTTCACCTTTACCCAACCACTGCACAAGTCGACTTCTTCCGGCGAAGTGATATGTGTAGCTTTATACCAGGCCGCGGTGTGTTCTCCCTGTTCCTGGAAGGAATATATTGGTTTAGACCGTTTGGTGGCATCATCTGCTCCGGTGGTAAGGAAGTGGAAATTCTGCGCATGTTGGGATTCTTCGGTGATGTGGAGGGAGAGCGAGAATATTTGTGGGATGATTTGGAGGCAGAACTTGCGGAAACAGATCTGCTTGATTGGAGCTCGATCGAGAGAATCTCGGAGGGTGGCTGGGACGCTCTGTCTAGCTGTATCGAGAGTCCTAAATGGGGATTGTGAGATCGAGGACGGCTTGGTTGAATCTGTCCATAGATATGCCTAATACATGGTTAGCATGACTAGATAGGTAATTGATGAAGTCCCATTGAATGGATGTAGCTTACAGATGATTGTATTTGATTGAGTTTGATAAATGACCGGTCAAAGTCCGTTGAGTTGTAGCCCAATTCCGACATTAACCTTGACGTCGTACGAGCCATATCATCGGGTGATATATCCTTTTGGGGGTTTACTAGCTGGATCCACTTTGATTTGATTGACGGAATGTCTTCCTCGACTTCGATAGAGGACATTAATTGTGCCAGCTCGCCATTAAACAGTGAAGGCAAACATCCCTTCTCTGCTAGAAATGCATATCTAGCCATCAACATTCTTCGATCTTCAGGCTTGAGGTCATTTCGTACCTTGATAGCAGTAGCAGCGTTCTTGAGCCATGTAATCCATGTCTTGTAGGATTTGGCAAGAGGTAAGACATCATGAATTAGCATAGTGTGAGCTCGAGAAATGGTCTTCTCGTCATTCCTCGCAATGATTTGCTCCAAAATTGGACCAAGTTCTTCTGATTGAGTTGTTCCAAGAGATCGAACATTGCCCAAAATTTCGACATCCATGTGGCGATACGTGTCGTTGCTTGCCTTTCCTCGTCCATAGTTTGCTCCCTGGTGATTGTAAATATCGAGGTGACTTAGGAATTCCCTTCCGAGTGGGCGTCCTTCGAACAATTTCCTGACATTGGCCACTGCTTTTTGGTAGTATTCCGGGACAACGTCTTCTGCTGGCCATACCAGCGGTACCAGAGTCGCATCTTCGGAAAGATAGCAGAGATTGCCGAAGTCTCTGATGAATGTCTCGCAGATCTCGCAGGACATCATGCGGCGTTTGTTGGGGAGGCCGCGGGAAAACATCTCGTAAATGATATTCTTTCCGAAGTCTTTACCTGATGGATCTGACAGACTCAGGTCTGCGTAAAAAATTGATCCCCTTCGGTTCTTATTATTTTCTGAAACGGTCAGTTGCATGGCTGCAACTAGAGGTTCGATTGCCCGTCGGTCTCCGCTGAGTTCACAGATATGGTATCCATCAGGAAGATCTACGATCTCGAAAGCATCATCCATCTTGAGGAATGACTTAAATCTGGCGTGAAATGAAGGACGGGTACAGATAGTTTGCGAAAAGGTAAACTCGATCAATGTACTGAGGGAGGGGCCTCAGGAGAGAATCTTGGTTATTGATGCAGACGGTTATGTTGCTTGTATTTTCGTGTTCTTCTTGGATTGGAGATAGTCTGCAAGCCCTTTAAGTACCTCTAATCAAAGGTTCGTGCCGTACAACCAGCAGATGGACATGCCGTTGAGACTCTGCGACTCTACCGTACCTGGATCTACCGTATCAGATACTGTAAAACTTATCCGATATTCATGTGCACTGGCCATCATGGATGGAATCAATCGGTACCAATACACCTGTATTTGGTACTGAGATACGATAATCAAGATATTAATGTTGAAGTTTTGAGATCATATAATCATACTATTGGTTAAACTGAATCGACTAATACAATGTCCAAGACTGTGGCCCTGATATTGATTATCGATTGATCAATTCATGTATAAGTTCTAGAAATTAAGAAAAAGTTGTATAGATTAGGGAGAAGCGAATGATGTAATTGAGGCGGTTTAAAGATTGCATTCAAGCGACTACCCCCCAAACTTTCTTCTTTTGAGTCTCCTCTCTTAGCCTATTCACTTTCTACTATTCATCCATTAACGTTAATCGCATATCTATTTACGAACAATCTTTCGATCCCGAAAAAAATAAAAAATAATCAGCTTTCTAGGGATCAGCTATCTGATTTCCAGTCGGAGGAAAGCGATTGTCTTTTGCAAGTGATTATCCCATTTCGAATAATGTATATTCATTGAAAAAGATTGCTGAGTTCTAAGAATAGAATCTACTTTCAGAATCGTTTGGTTCTTAGATTATAGAAAGGGAACAATCGTTTGCAGAGGACAATCGCTTTCCCGATTAAGAATTAGGTAGCCGATCTATGGAAAGCCGACTATTACTGGTATTTGGAAGACTGTAAGGGAAACTTCACTCACGAAGCAGATAAGCATGAGCCTTTATCTGCACCAATGGTAAAACGAGTCGATGAGCGTGGATTCAGAGGCCATTGACTAGCAGTGCTATTGCAACTATTTACCAGTATAAGGCAATGTCGGCTCCACCACTATCTCGATCGTCGTCTACCGGTTTAGGTAGACGAGGGCATGACATGATTGGTGATATGCGAGCGATATTTTGAACAGTGCTGTGTGGGAGTTCTGAAGCTTTTCCAGCCGGCGTTAGTATGAGGTAGTCCTTGAACTAGTGTTGGTCCCTTGAGTGAAAGTCTGCAAGTGCTGAGTGATTGGAGACCATCTTAAGTACTCCAAAGTTCAAATGGTGATTTGATTCGGGAAAGGGGAGGGGGGGAGAGAGATCGTGATCTTTCCATGTTTTCTGGATGGTGTCGAAGAATATGGGCCTGGCTTGGATTAGATTTCTCCCGGAATATGGCTTGGCCATCTGTTTTCGAGCCACAAAATCGAAAATGAAACTTCATTTTATCTCGGCCCCCAAAGCCGGAGGGAATTTAAACCTTTATTCGTTGAATAACCCCTGTAGGTACTGTAAGTCTCCGAGTCATGTTAGCTGAAAATATATACGGTAAGCCAACAGTGAACCAACAGTCAACGGAAAGGTAATCCACTCGGATATTTGTCACTGTAGAATTGCATTGCGGCTCAGTAAGTCAGCCAGTGTGTCTGCTGTGCCACTCGTGAAAATTCGATGTTGATCGATTTAATGCCTCTTTTCCTATTCGAAATTGTGGCATCCATTTGTTTTCTGGTTGGGACAGAGAACACTTGCTCTCAGATAATATTGGTAAACATTGTATTAATTCCATTTATCGCCTTATTTTACCGACCTATATTTGATTATGGAGGTCATCACTACTCTCGCAAAAGAGATACAGAATGCAGCTGTTACTGCAGATGAGGCTGGCTGCAAGGAGTCGTTAGATTCTCTCAGAGATATGTAATATACCATCGAGAAGCCAGAAGATACCATGCAGAGAGTCATCACTTCTAGTCGAGAACTCAGTCTCTCCATTGATGTATCTCATGCCAAATACGTTGCTATACCCGTCGAAGACTTGGCTACTAAGTCCAAGTCTCTCAGTTGGGCCCAGGCAGCAGTCGTTGGTGTTCCGTACTCAACAGTTTATTTGATGCTAGAGAAGGCTGCTGCACGCGCCGGAGATGTGGCGCCAAGGGAGCTGTCGAAAAAGCCGCAACAGAAATCGGAAGGCCAAAGGACTCAATACCATAACTACATCGAGGACAAATGGCGCTGATGTAAATGTGACAACAGATAAGAATTTGCAGAAGGTGTTGGAGTTGAACAGTGAAATAGGTCCCAGCGTCATGCTTGACTGCGTAGAATCCCCTGTTTGAGGGAGAATAGTCTTGCTATATTAGAAAAGACTGGAAGATATGTGTTCATTTCTGACATGAGGGGAGGCGGCCCCGAAGTGAAGATTAATGTCATGAAGATGCTGGCAATGGATCAAAGCTTGCATGGAGTGAATAGCTGGAGCCTTAGTTTGGCTGAAGCAAAGGGTCTCATGGCTAAGCTAAGCTAGGTAAAATGTTTGAAGATGGAGAAATCAAAGATCCAGAGGAATATTCGCTGTCTAAAGTCAAAATTGCGGATGCGATTGAGGCTTATCAAGAAGTTGCGAAAGTGGATGGCAGGAAGTTCGTGATTGTTTGGCAAGATCAACTAGTACCGGCATAGTTGCTACCATCAGAGAGTAGTTTTGAAAAGCGAAAAAGATTCTCTTTTATCCTACAGCAGTGATAATTATGATTGATTATTGACTCACCGATACTTATTACTGTTCACAAATCAACCTTGAAGACATTCATCACGTCCGTCCCAAAATGTTGAATTAACAATATGGACTAGTCACGTGATCCTGATTTCGTGTTCCTTTCGAAAAAAACACAAAAAGCGAGAACGAATTTATTGAATCATGCTTATTCAAAACACATTCAGCAGCCCTCCTTTGGACTAGTTGATCCCCCTAAGCTTATACACATTGCCCAGTATTCTACAACTGCCATGGGGACACCATGGCCTCAAGTGCACGTTGCAGCATGGCTCAACAACTGTGAAAGCACATGGGGTGAAACTAGAGGAGGTTCTTGGTAACGATTATAATTAGAGTTATCAATTACTAACTAGAGGTCTCGAAATACGGAAATAGATTAAGTCACCCGATATTTGCTTCAGTGTAGCATTATCGCGTACTACAGGAGAATCTTGATAAGAATGATCATTGTGTTGGTACAGGGATTTTGACCAAATACGGCGTCAAACCTCCTTCATTGAAAGTTTGAAACTTGGCAAGCAAGCATTCCCGGCGCTTAAATTGAGAACCACTGCTCAATTCAATCGACCCAAAGATCTAACCGTCGGTCTCGTTTACGACAGAGCACTTTCTTTCAGGGGTACTTTTTGCGAAACTGACGATCATGATCCCCACATCAAATTTAACTCAGTAAAGCAATTTACGAAGTGGAACCACTATATCCTTTAAATCAACTTCATCCCACTGTTCAGAGGTCGATTGATGGAACATGCCTCAGCTCCTGGCAAACGAACTAGTTTAGTATCGGTTGAACGCTCTCGATTTCCGGTATCACAATTAGTTTGCCGATGTCTCCCTGGTAGATACAGAGAGCGGTCTAGTCGTCATTCCCATATGCCTTTGTCTAACATCATTTCGAGTAGCTAGGGCATGGAACGGTTGAGTTTAGTATCCATTCTGACAATATTTCGTTTCTCTATGAAGGTGTGGGTCCAAATTTGATCCAAGCTTCATTTCGAAAGTCCTCGAGAAGCGCTCGAAGTGATCAACTGTGTGGGTTATTGATATGGAGGGACATCAAAAATATCAAGGATATTACGGTGGTTCGCTCTTTGCATTGTGTCAGTGTTTTTTTAATTCTGTGAAAGAAACTCCTTTATACATACCTTCCCTTCTCTTTTCTTCGGAAAGTGAACATACGAATTTGCAACTTACGTGATGATCTGATGTCTGCACACAGCGAGTTGGAGGTTCTAAACCAACCTTTTGAATATTATGGCCCGCAGCAGGGCAAATTGATACCAGGTGTAGGGTGTGTTAGAAATCAAGCGAACGAGGATGGCTATCAGGAAAATACAAAGTTCATAGGAATACCGGTTTTCCCTGCGGAACTTCCGTTCGATAATTACACACCTTCACCAATCGCACTATCACACAGAACATCGTCCAATCTGTCAGCCCAACACTTCAGTCATTGCTCCGAGGCTCCGTCATCACCAACATTTCACACTGCATCTTTGATCAAACAGCCAATTTCGACGGAAAAGCAGACAGTGGAGAGTATGGAGGAGACGGAGAAGAGAGGAAGAACATGGAAATGGTACATTGTGGCGGGTGTCATTGCGATGGCTGTAATCATCGCGGGGGTTGTTGGAGGAATTGTTGCATCTAAAAAGAACAAGGCGACTATTATGGACAAGGTATCTGGCGGGGTAACATCCTCTAATAGCTCATCACCAACGAGTTCAGTGTCCAGTAATTCACCCACCTCCACGAATACCGCCTCGTTGTTGGGCTCAACCATTGCTCCGTTCCAGAGAAATATTGCGGCAGTTTCCTACGCGTCCAAGAATGTCAACAACTCTAGAATTTATTATCAAGACAACCAAGGAAACATACTGGAGTCACATAACAGTGCGTCAACTCAAACATGGACCACGAGCCAGATTGTTACCGCTAAAAATGGTTCATCGTTTGCTGCAGCAG
Organism: Sclerotinia borealis F-4128; assembly: GCA_000503235.1. NCBI lineage: Eukaryota > Fungi > Ascomycota > Leotiomycetes > Helotiales > Sclerotiniaceae > Sclerotinia > Sclerotinia borealis. Next base: position 42,644 of record KI628695.1, on the reverse strand, counting down.
TGACGATGCCCGAAAATACCTTCGTAGGTGGCCATCGTTCCTGGAAATGAGCACTTGCTAATTTGGATTTAGGAAATCACTGTACTATACTCAGATTCAGACAATCTTCTTCATGACATCATTTATAATGTTACTTCAGATTCGTGGGATGAAGGAACCCTGTCCTCGGAGAATTTCATAATCTCCGAAAATTCGAGGGTTTCAGTCATGTACTGGCAGTGTCTCCTATGTAGCAACACCACCATCATTGCTTTCCAAGATTTGAATAACCAGGTACAGGTCGGAAACTTGACTAATTCAGGCTGGACTTTGACACAGATGAATGTCGGTGCTATAGATAACACTGGCCTTGCGTTGCAACCATTCTACCGCCTAAACGAAGCACATCAGATAAACCTATACTATCAACAAACGAATAGTAACATGGCTATCTCAGCCTGGGAATATACCAGTAAGCTATACTACAATACTGTCTCTCATGTAAAGGCTAACGAGATTCTGTAGCTTCGAATTGGTCGATAAATGCAGCAACGTACTACTCCCTAACTTTCGGCGTTCCCATCGCAGCATCAGCATCCTATACAAATGTAAAATCGACCGGAGACGTAAAAACAGGGTTTGAAACTTGGGGAGAAACACTCACATTATCACATCTGGGTCTCAAAATAAACACGTATATGGGAGCTCATAATGATTGGGAAGTAATGGGTGTTCATCCTTCAGCAATGTCAAACTCGACACAAAATCCCAAAGTGTTCAAATCGATAGCCGCTACAGCCATTGGAGCTGCCTTCATAGTGGTGGAAAATGACGGAAAAGCAGATGTGATCGAATCATATCAGGTCGAGGATGATGCGGTGAATTGGAGCTCGGCCGGGACCGTTGACATTGGCGACGTGTGGGGATAAACGAAACAAATGTACAGTATGTATTTCATGTACTCGAGTAATTGATGTAAACTTTGTATATAGGTCAAAATTGAGGCTTCAGCGCCCATTTCTTTCTTCCACCGCACTCCCTTTCAAGTTGTAGCGATTTCTTCATTTGCTCACCGAGCGTATCATACTAGTAAGCTGCATGTAACCCTTGCATCCACGTACCAAATCCCATCACGCCCTTTTTCGCAGAGTTTGTTCTCTTATAGCAGCGACACGCAATCTTCTCGTACCAAGATATGATCATAGCCTCCCCTCATCGGGTTTTGGCACCAAATTCTCCTCATTTGCGCTTCAATTACTTCTTTCGCCCCAGACTTTCATCGCTGCTTATTCAACTTCGACACCACCCGCCCTTTTCGACATCTTGCATACACGATGGATGTCAGTCACAGCCAATCGCTCGAGCATCATACCTTCGATGATGAATTCTGGCTAGGCCTCGTTGATTGGGATGCTGCGAATGCGCTTGACATCGGCATAGAGTGAGTGGCTTAAAAAAAATGCTAACTCATAGAAAAAGGGCGATGCACTCAGCACCGGGCGATAAACAACCGACTTACCCGACACATTCTTTACTGTATGTACATATATACCCTCAACACATTGATTGTTTATTCCTACTTATTGATAATAGGCAACATAAGTACCACGGGGTTATTTATCCTATCACAACCTGCGCAACTTGCTCATCGCCGCTTGACGTATCAGAACTTTCGTTATACATCCAAGACCCAAATGTCTTCTGTAGTGGAAGTAAAGCTCCCAATCATCTCCCATTATCCTGTATCTTAGAGTGTGGATTGAGATTCAAAACCATCAAAAATCTAAAGGAGCATTGCATTGCCACCGGTCATGAAGCCTTTCAATACTCTGACCCAGACTGCTTGGGGGGGCGCCACTGTGCCTACCACACCAGGAGGTTTCATCCCGGCAATTACAGCGGGTACTCAGATAAAATATTCGCATGCCACCAATGCGGAGATGGATTTATGAATACGGGACAACTCGACCAGCATGGTCGAAACTCTGGACACTCGGCATACCTATGCCATTATCCCGATTGTGTAACCACGACCGGGAGAATTGATGACTTGATTCGGCACCAATCATGTCACAAGAGCAAAGTTCCCCGACATCCTTGTCTCCATTGTCGCACGTAAGTCCTATCGTACCTGTTCAGATACGGATCATTAAAGCCATTTACTGACTCTCTTAGATATCGAGGGAATAACGGGTTTAAGAGGAAGGACCATCTTCGGCAGCATATCAGAAACTACCACAAGATTGACATGGAATTTCACACCGGTGATATACAATTGTCTCCATTTCGCTGTCGACAAACAGGTTGTGATGATTATCATGTAGCACAGAAACAGCATCTTAGGTCTCTCGATGATCTTACCCAGCACATGCGAAATGAGCACAACGCCTCCGCATTCATCTGTCCAAAACAATCCTGCGACCGAGTAGGACTTAATGGTTTTGACACGAAGAAGCTTCTTGACGTTCACATCAAGAATGATCACCCTTCGCCATTTCAGTGCACTCATCCAGGATGTGCTCGAGTCGGATCCAAAGGCTGGCTTCGACAAAGAGACCAGATAAAGCATATGTCCCAGAAACATGGGATCAGTGTCTAAGTAGAGCTATGAAGGGCGTCAGATTCATACTTCCACTCCATCTATACTCGGGATCGACCGATTAAGACAATATCTGTGTCCTTCGTGTTTGCGCCATCTTGTCATTTATTTTGTTACCTACTCACTCGAGTCTTTCTTCAACTTTTAGTATCTTGTCTATTTCATTATCCGAACTTCGAAATTTCATTACAGGAAACAATACACAAAAAAAAAGGGGATTCGGGAACTTGAATTACAGGAGGAAGAAAGAAAGAGAAGAGTAATGAAGAGTTTGGAGAGGTTGAAGAATGGGATTGCTGAGGAGTCTTTCTTATTGTATTTCCTTGTGCCATTTGTCTTTTATTACGGGCCTACTGTCTCTCGTCATTTATTTCTTATCTATTAGAAAATAGAGTCATTACCGCAACTCTCACAGCTTCCCTTTGGTTACCGGACACTAAAAATCCTCACTTCATCCTGCAATATAATCCTCTAGTTCCATGCCACCCATCACTTTCAGAACCTTACACTCACTCTTATGACCTTTCTCGATCCATCCTTCCGTTTGGCATTTCTGTACTTGTGGTCAACTCACCCAAACTCTCCAAACTGAACTCTTCATATATAAAGACATACCTTGCCACAATACCTAACTTCATTGCATCCCTTACACCTCGAGAGCTCCTCTTCACTAGCCTTCCTATCACATGACTGACAGTTTACCACACCCTCTTGGATGTTGTCTACCATATTTGCCCGAACTTTGACGAATTTTTCACTCATTACTAGTAATTTATCCAACGATGTCGGGACGATCTATTTCCCCTTTATTAGCCCCCAGAACAATAGTCCAAAAGAGATTAGCAAAAAACACTCACAACAAGATCCCGCCATGTACACCTAACATACCCCTGTTTTCCCTCTCTGACCCCGTGCCTCCTCGGGTTCGGCACTACCACCGTATGCCCTTTCTTTAATTTATCAATATCAAACCCATTTCGACCTTCATTTCCATTTCCATTTCCATTACCACCCCCACTTCCCTCCAATTGCGCAGGCGTCAATGGCGCCTGAAGAATAATCGTCAGCGCAAACGAAGCACCAGCAGAATCCGTGCAAATAAAAGTTGGGGTGGTGGAAAGTGTCATGTTCTGGGATATTGTGGCTAAAAGATATGTTTTTCGGGGGGTTCCGGATGATTCTGCATCAGTAGATGCAGTAGAGGAGGGATCGGCGGTGGAGTCGAGAGGACAGGTGGAGAAGGGTTGGAAGGCGGGGGAAAGGAGGTTGGGGAAGTTGGGGGTCATTTTGAGGGGAAGATTCAATGTTGGAGAGTGGTTATTGAGTGTTTTTGTGACTTGGTGAGTTTGGATATGAGGGATTTTGTTGATTGATGACTGCGAGATGGGTGGTTGGAGTTTTTGGCATGAAACACATTCTGAAACGTGGTGATATTGATATGAAGGGGCTCAACCATCCGGCATTTTGGTAGGTAATTTCTTTCTGCTCGAGTACTTATTACTTGATGATCATTTACGAATGCCGGACTAAATTATAGACCTACCTAAGAAGGAAGACTGGACGAATAATACTATATCAAGGGATGGTTTAACACATCGTTCTTTGCACGTGGCAATCACGTGTGATATAAACGATTAGCTGTCAGGACTCAGGAGGAGGTGAGTGGATAAGTTTTGAGTCGAATTGCAAAGCATGTCAGATTCAGTAAAAAATGAGATGTTTAATGTAACGATGAGTGGTAGATCACTCCCCTTTTACGACTGGACGGCAAATATCTCTCCACCTTACCTAATAATACAACCACTCATCCTTCCACCACGGAGACTCACCGGTAATCATTGATTTACGGTGGAGCCGGGCATCGAGTCAGTCGTCATGCATGCATATCCTGATAATGACGATGTGGTATGTAGTATGTACCTGTACCGACCCAGTTGCTGATATTTGAGACTCAATTCCACTCACGAATTTACACTTTCCAAGGCATTTTTCTGTTTTCCAGACATACCGGTATAAAGGAGGAAACAATGTCAGCGAACGAAATTACCCCCGTCCGAAGCGGGATCCCTCCCCTCCTAAATTGTCCATTCGAGATTAGGCTGATGATCTACCGGCACTTAATTCCATCAATCGACCCTTCAGCAGACTTCGACTGGACATCGGCTTGGGATCCAAACCACCCAAAATCTCGCTGTGAAGAGCACAAACTGTACTCGCCGCCTATCCTTCACACGAATCAAATGATCTATCGAGAAGTTTTGAACGAACTCTACTGTTTCTTGCCTTATCGGTCGTCAATCAGCAACTACGGTATACGATTCTTGGGCTACACATTCATACAGCCACCACCAGCTTTCCAGTATATCCACACTCTGGATCTCATGATTCAAATCAACAGCTTCTCTCATTCAAAGATTGCGAATATCTTGAAATCATGCGTGGAGACCACCTGCGCGAATGGTCAATTACGTCGATTACAAATCGGTCTCTCCTTCAGCTTGCAATGTTTCCAAACGAATAGGGGGAACCCTAGTGATCTTTGCAAAGTGCTGGAGAAGAATCTCTACCCGTTGAGGAGGAATCTTCGGCACTTGAATCAGTTTGTGGTGAGAACGTTGACGGACGAAGATATATCGAGTCCTAATCGGAGTGTCTCGGATTCGTATCTGGTACAAAGAGAGGAATTCTTGCATACGGTTCAAGGATTCATGAACCAGATGACTAGGGAGGTGATGGGACGTTGTAGTCCTTAGCCAAGACGATTGAGTACGACTGCAATTTGTACACTCTGCTTCAGAGATAAGGTGGTCAATGTGACTATTCCGGAAAATCTCCTTCACCTATTTCGCGCGGCCAACATCTATCGTCCATACACCTTTCCACAATCGGATGATTCTGAAGGATGAGAGAACAGAGACGTCAAATATTGGATTTTTCTCCGGTACTCTTACACGATCTTTGGTTTCGAGTCAAATCAAAATGTGCATTAGGCTCAGGATGAAGTCGCATATTATATTCAGCAGCTGCAGTGGCCCTTCTCTGTAGCACGCGCTTCCACAGTTTTATGCCTGAAGAGATCTTATCCCGAATTACCTTTGAGGCAAGCGTTCAGTTCTACGCTGAAGCTTATTGGTGGCCAAAGGATCGTCTCGTCTCGTCCCCAGAAATATTGGGCACGAAAGATTTGCCAGGTGGAATCCGATGCATCGAGGCACTGGCTTGGGAATCAAGAAAGTTCGACATATTTCAAAAAATTCCGACAGCGAGCAAAGGGTTTCGAGTCACGATCGTTGATACTCGAAGGAAAGATAGATGATGAGTCGGAATATGGGATCACGTATTAGTTCGAACAATGTTTGAGGGCAACATTTCTTTTTCAAGTAGAGAATCTGATACAAGAGAAATTTACAATTGATTCTATGGTGTTTTAGTGCAGAATTTTTCATTAGTTCTACTCCTGTCTTAAACTCTTTCCAAGTCGTGAGATTACTTTCGCCCAACACGGACATCCGGATCATGCACGTGATTATATGGGACATACCAACCCGCTTTTCACGACTCAAGGACCCTAAAAGGTTGAACCTCTCATTTGAGTAATTGTAGGCTCCTTCTGCCATCAAACAATGCAAATGCTCCGTCTGAGCATAGAATCGAGCATATCGAGAATCCTCTGCCCGTTTGAATTTGCACAGGAAAGCGTGTGGAGAGACTACAGTATGTCATCCGCGCTGTGCTCGATGTTCTCGATGAAACGACGGTTCATCTTCACGTCAACCATAGCATAGCCATGTCTACGCGCCTGTCGGTGTCAATAAAAACATTCCGATAGTAACAAGCTTTATACAGTAGATCACAGCGATCACTCGCGATAATACAAGATCCGGATCCATCCTTTCAATATTATGCTAGCGTTTTCGACTATCAATTGCCTATCTGATCAGGTATCCCTGATAACTCATTATATTACATGATCTAGGCTGCGCAGTAGTTTCGATGATGCGCGAACTACCTCCCAGCGCCATATAAAGGCAGTGGTATCCCGTCAAGCGACGCGATGGCTTTTTCGTCTCTCCCGTTGCATGCTTGTCGCAGTCACGGTACAATGCGTTTTCTTTTTTGTGTTCATATATGCATTGGCATCTTATTATCATGTGTTGATGGTCTGTTATGCGCCTGGAAGTTGTTTCCATTCTCTTTGGACTAACCTTCTTATAGCATTGACAATTCCAAACTCCCTGTCAAGCGAATCCGATGGCACGATGCCTAGCAAAAACCTCAGAATTGTAAGCCCCTGCTATTCAGTCCAGTTTTGAGTCCCGATGCATATCCACTCAACAAGTCCTTGCTCACAGTTTTCCACTCCCCACCCATTTCTAAAGCTCAACCCTTTCTTCTACTGACTACTATAGCAACCGCTTGGCAATTCAATAACATTCGGCTACTTGTCTAGTGATGGAAATGGCTTTCGGCTCGCCCTTCTCGATCTACTCACTGCTGCTGGAAACACGGTCCAATATGTTGGCTCCATTCAAGCAGGTAACATGACCAACAATCAAAACGAGGGACACCCCGGAGCCGTCATATCCGATGTGGCCGAAAATGCCCAGCTATCCCTCTCCGAGGAACCAAACCTGGTTCTGCTCATGGCCGGCACGAACGATATGACTAGAGGTATAAATATCACCACGGCCCCCGATCGACTCGGTGAACTCATCGACGAGATTACATCCGCGGTTCCGAACAGTACCATTCTAGTAGCACAACTCAGCCCATCCAAGATACCTTCCGTCTACGAGGTAATGGTGACGTTCAACTCCAAGATCCCCGATATTGTGGCATCGAAAGTGGCGGCTGGCCACAAGGTCTTTACTGTTAACATGATGGACTATGTCACGTTGGACGATTTAAAGGATGATGTGCACCCGACCGATTATGGGTATCAGCAGTTGGCAAAAGCTTGGTTCGCGGGCATTCAAGAGGTTCAGAGAAAAGGATGGATAAACCCGCTAGTTTCGATAAACGTCACTTAGGTACTGCCTAATGGTGTGGGAGATCTCATCGAAAAATTCATTGTATATATAAGTTTTAATTGATTGTTGTTTTCATTCTTTCAATCAGATCAACCACTTTTGAAAAGAAATGCTGTGTCGTATTATCTTTTGGTTACTTGGTTGCTGAACCCGAGCCGCGACCAATTTTTTCCGAAGCATATTTCTTTTCATATCGAGATTTCGAAAAGTACAGGAATCTTTATGCTTCTCCCGAATCCCCACGAACAATTTTTCACAAAAAACGCGAATTTACACTCATCAAGCTGCTCACTATTATCTGCCTGTGGTACTCGAGTACATTAGACCGTATATCCATCCCGAGATCAGAATACTCTCCTCGTGGAAAGCAAGTGCACCTCTACTTCATCCAATAATCCTTTGTCCCGCTATGCTGTAACCAGCCACTAATATTTCTTTATTTGTCCCCATCATAGTATTCACGAGAAAGACCGAATGTCGCGGACAAAGAATGTTGTTTATGGTACCGACAACAAACTCTGGTTTTCTTTGACGTTCTAGTAATGTAAGTAATGTAATCTTTGTTACATTGAATATCACATTCATTACTTCGAACCTTATTCCCCCTCTACTTGGAAATGTAGGGGGCACGCACGCACGCACGCACGCACGCTTTCTCAATTGCAGGGACATATTGCAAAAAAATGGAATCAACTAAAAATAAAACCACAACAACGGAATCATGGCACAGAGACGGGTGGCGAGCAGAAATCGATGCCGTCAGCTTTATGCGAGCCATCCGCGAAAAGAAAATCATCATCCGACGCAACAAATGGCGACCAGACCACGGCTTAAATTTCGAGAATCACAAGATTACTGGCTACATAGGATCTGGAGGATTTGGGTCTGTAAGCGAGGTCATCAATACGGCCACGAACCAACGTTTTGCCCTGAAACTCCAATACAATCTCCAGAAGTACGATCCCAGCAAAATATATCCGCAAGGAGCTCGTTCGCCCCCTCTCACACCCACCAGCGAAGCCACCAAAAGCTCCTCGCTATCCGTCGAGCAACGCAGTCTTCGAGCCAAGAGAAATCAGGAAACGAGGGTTTATCTCCGACATATTAGGACGGGGCATCCGCACATCTGTAATCTCGAAGCTTTTGTTCAATACACACCTGTTCATGATGATGAGGAACGGCCTGCGCTGGGACTTTACTTTGAATATTGCGACGTGGGTAGCATGGATAACCTGACGGGCGAATTTATGTCTCACAAGAGTAAGCCGCCCGAGCTATTCATCTGGCAATGCTTTTATGAGCTGAGTAGCGGATTGGCGTTTCTGCATAACGAACATCCGGATTACAATACCCGTTCTGAGCATAAAGGACGCGTTGTTATTTTCCAAGATGATATGCACGAGGGAAATGTATTTTTGCAATGGGGACCCGATAGAGAGGGCGGATATCCTCACATTAAGATTGGAGACTTTGGAGTCTCGTCTGTGGAGCCGCGAGGGGGTTTCGCCTCTGATCCTGGATACGTAGAGCCCGAAACTCGGAAAGGCAAAAAATTGGTGCCCGTGGTTACTAGATTGAAGAAGGAGGTATACAACATGGCAGTTGTGATATATGAATTGGCTCATATCGGCAAGGCGGTCGACGACTTCGACGACTTCGACTTAGAGGAGAAACGCGAAAAATATAAGAAATTAGAACCGATTGATAGTTATTTGAGTGAAACTCTGGACCGATTGATAAGAGGAACGATGACGCCTGAAATTGAAGATAGGCCTTTCTCTGGAGAATTGTATTTACTCACCAAGAGTGCCTTCGAGGAAAGGGTGGGCATAATGTACAGACAATTACCCGATTGGGTAGGAGCAAAGACGGTAACGCATCCGTTTGATGAAAAAAGAATGAAGGAATTGGATGAAGGAGCGCTCGAAACCGAACTGCTGGCTTCTAAACGCTGGGGGATTATCAATGCGAGAGCTACCCAACTTATTAATGATTATCTTGAGGATCTTGGAAATGATGATGATGATGATGATGAGAATAATGACGAGATATACGAGGAGATGCACAGAGAGTTCGTCGAGCAAGCAACACGAGAATTTGAAGAGAAGGCAAGAAGAATAATAAAAATGAGAGATGAAGGGGCATCATAAAAATTGCACGTCTTGTTGATTGTATATCGAAAACATCTCCATAGAGTCAGCAAAAATAAAGCGGTCGATACTCAGTACATGATTCATCGTATATATAAAGGGTATCGGATTTTGGTGCTAAAACTAGGTAACAGTATCAATCCCTCTACACCCGTAACACTTGTTCGACGACATTCATAACGCCCAGTGAATCTTTTGCATTATGGTCTGTGAAATTGCCCTCCCTCTCATTGAAGAGCTTCAATCCATAGATGAGGGAGGATATGGGCGATACCCCAGCTTAATAACATGGACGCCTGTAGCCTGATTTAGCAACTATCCTATCCAGTTTGTAATCGTTGGCGACTATTTGAGTTGCTGTTTAAGCTATATTAGCATTAACACCTAGCCCATGAACTGGAATTCCGCGATATATACCGATATTATTACCGTCACTTGCAGAGCGGCTTCCATACATGTAATTTACGTTCAAATGAAAAAAAGAAAAGAAAAAAAAGGTGAAGAAAGGACGATGCATTCAACGAGATACGCAATTGCCGAACAACAATCTAGATATTGACGCTGGCTTGTGGGAAGACTTTTGGCTTATTGAAGTACCGATTCGATAGATTCTAATCTAGATTATCTTATTGTGATGGTGTTTCGCGTGCCTTCATTTCCCCTTCTCTGCAACCAACGCCACGCCATCACTGTTATCAGCAAGAAGCACACTAGCACTGCTATACTGTAGGAATTTCCAGAGTTGACTTTATCCAGTCATACGCTCTCTTTATCCCCAATTGGTGGTATTCTATCTTTAAGATATAGCTCAAGGTCCTCAATCTCTAAAACATCGGCTGAGTGCTCGAGGCCTCTATTTTGGTGTTAGCATAAAACATCAACCACATAAATGAAAAGGGTAGACGTACGGATACATTTTCAGCTGGACAGCATAGCCTTCTCCACGCAACACCTCTGCTGTTTTAATACCCCATTCTGGTTTAACAAGAGGATCGCAGTCTCCATGACCCATCCAGATCTTGGTCTGTTTGTTTGAACCTCCATCTGCGCCCACGAATTCTTGAAGTTTGTTATGTAACAACAAATAAGAGCTCATACCAAAGATGCCTCCAAGCTGTGTTGGACATGTAATACCAGAGAAAATCGCCATGGCGCCTCCTTGGGAGAAACCACCGACGACGATGCGGTTGGATGGGATCTTGCTATCTTCTATCTCGGATTTGATGAGCGAGTGGAAGTAAGCTTGGGAGCGTCGAATTCCGGTTTCATCTTGCCCGGCTTGGAGATCACTGAAAGTTGTCTGCATCGATTGTGGTCAGCAAAAGCATTTTGTCTAGGGCAAGACATGTATGGATGCGTGCACGAACGGAATCAGTGCGCCTTACAATATCATACCAGCCTGGCATGGAAATTCCAAAGTTCTGGAAGAACCATTAGTGTTTGTAACTACTGATTTGCTGAAAATGGTTTGATAATCATACAACTGAGATGGGGATGGGTGGCGCATTTGGGAATATAAATTTGACTTCTTGGAACTTTTGACGACGACGCCAGTTCTCTGCGAGTGATATCCATCCAGCACCACTATCACCAAGGCCATGCGCCATGATGACAGTTGCAGTATGCTTGGTGACTGCGGGGATAGTGAGAGCCGATGGTGAAGGCATTTTGGGGTCTATGGTTGTGGTTGATGGTTTGTGGAAGGGAGTTTTGGTAGATTTGGAGATTTGGAGGTGTAGATAGAGTTGCCGAAAATGAAATGAGAGATTGAGATTTGTTCCCGTTCGGTTGGCTAAATACCTAAATACCTAGGTACGCAAGTGGAATGAATGTCCAAGAAAAAGCTCCTATGGACTTTCTACTCTCCCCGCCTTATCGCGCTAAAATCATTGAATGAATCCCTGCATCTTTCTTATCAATGAAGGGGGTCCTGAATTGTAGTTATCGTATCTCAATACCAAGTTATGAAGTTAACTTGTTTTGGTTTACTCACGCATAACTTCTAAATCATTATGTTGAGATTGTTCTGAGGGATCTAATGTGTTACATCGTACGACCTTGATTGTCTACAACACCTCTCAAACATTTTGAATGATCCCGCGCATTGAGCCTCCAATAACTTTCTTTCAAGCTCCACTTTGGGATTGATGAACAAAGCGGGCATGACCATGGCACCAACGACACCTCGAACCAAATCTCCCTCACAACGTCCGCTTCCCGCATCACCAACCTATTCATACGCCTCCACACTTCCTCTAGCTTCCACATTTTCTCTTGCTATTCCGCCTCCACCAGCTCCCCATCCCCCACACGCAGTCCTTACGAAATCTGACCTTGAACTCTCCCAAATCGCCTACTCGGAACTCCTAAGCACCGCCAAAAGCTATCGACTAGCACTCGCAGAGCTAAGCTCATCTGCCTCCGCTTTTGGAAGCGCTTTAGAAGCATGTGCACGATTAAAAGAGGCACGGTCCGAAGGACTGGCTCCACCCGGTGGCAGTCTTAGCAACAGTTTTACAGCAAAGGGGAGTTGTACCGGGGATCATTTGATGTCTGCTAGTGGGGTACACCAGTTGATAGCGAACCATCAACAAATACTTTCAGAATGCGTATACCGATCGTTTGAGGTGCCTTTACTGCATGAATTAGACAACTGGGGTCGACATGTAGAGGAAGAGGAGGTCTCATATCGGAAGGAAGTGAAGAATAAGAGCAAAGAGATACAGAAAATGGAGAAAGAAGGATTGAGAGTACACAAACAGAGGAAACGAGATGTGCGAGGGTTTAGGGGGCATTTGGTGGAGTTGACCACGAGACTTGATGGGCTTACAACACTACACGGTCAACATGCCAGAGGGTTATTGAGAGATTGTCAAGATGTCAGTACCAAGGTTGTAGAAGCTAGTTCCTCACTTGTCCGCGCAGAAGTGGAAATATTTGAAGCAATTGCACGGAAAGGTTGGACGGGAGGCGGCCTTGAGGATCTCCTTGAACATGGACAAGATCTCTTCTCCTCGGAACCTTCCTCTGCGAACACGGACTCGAATGGCAGCCCATCCAAGATCTTCAGCATACTTCCCCAAAAGTCTATCCTTGTGGATGCCACACATCCCGCTACCGATGCGCCCCACAAAAAGATACATCACAAACGTAGCGATAGTCTGCTTGTGGACAACAACCATTATCAGTCTCTAGCTGCAGTCGCAGACCGTGACATAGACAATGGATCAATATTCTCTGAGCGGGAGACGAGAATACTGAACCGTTCCAGAGGTGTAAGGCCCTTTAGCCCCGAGCCAGTAGAAAGAAGTCTAGATCCGCTGGAATTACCTCCAGCTAGTCAGAGTCAGATATCCAGCCAAAATCCATCTCCCAAAGAAGAGTACAGCGAGCGATCAAGATTCGAGGCATTCGGCTCCGTCACCCCCGAAATTTTCAAAGACCAAATCATACTAGACTCACGGGTAACCTCCCCTATTTCCTCACCAGAAATCTTCGCAGAAACACAACCAGAAACGGCAACAGACGCAGGGCCATCAACAGACCCCGAAGCAGACATGGCGCAAGAGACCAGCAGCGTGACCTCAGAAGGCACCATCCGTGGAGACGAGCACGAGCAAGAGCAAGAGCAAATTTCATCTCCTCCCCAAAGCGAGCTCGAGCTCGAACAAGACGAAGAAACAAGAGAGCAAAGATGGGGTGATGAATATTATGTTTAAAATGAATGGAAATGATTAATTAGCACGTCGATTATGAAGTCTCACGCGTACTAAATACCCCTTTTTAAACCATTTTTTTTTCTTGTTTTTGTTTCTTTTTTTCTTTCCAGCTTGCATGCATGCGTATATGCGATGGATGAGGGGTACTATGGTTTGGGGGGTTATTTTTTTTTCATTTTGGGTGGAGTTATATAAAATTATGTATCACATCAGATGATTTGAGAGGTGTGCTGACTAGCTTGATGAAAATAGAGTGGAAAGAGAAAGATTAAGAGAAAGAGAAAGAGAGAATTATGGGCGGTGGTTTGGTTTCATGTTTGATGTTTGATGTTTGATGTTTGATGTTTGATGTTTGATGTTTGATGTTTGATGTTTGATGATTGATAGAATGATAGAATGACAAAATAAACTCTTATGCTGTATTGTATTTGCTGAGAAGATCTTGCGCCAGAACTCCTTTCGTCCAACTACCCATTCATCCATGCCTAAAAACTTGTTGGTCGTTTATTACATTTCTTTGCCATCTACACCATTCCTCGGAAGGTCTTCGCAATCTTGGGTATAGTATAGTCTCAAAACTTTTCCAATCAATGTCCTTCCTATGCCTCATCCTCCCAAATGCCACTCACTCTGTTCATAATCCCTTTCTCCTCTCCTCTACTCGTATAAGCTCCCCAAATAACCCCTCTCTCTAATCTTCCTTTTCTCCCCCCGCTACTCCAAATATGCTGAGGTATGTATCCAACCAGTAGATCATTTTCCAATACAGACTCGCTTTCGCCCAGTCGAATTCGCCGGTATCTGTTCTTGGTACTGTATCCCCAATGATATCCTCATTGAACCAGTTTAATAGTGGGATGTTGGATAATACTTGTTGCGTGTACGATTTTTGAGGGAGTAGAGCTTGATCGGCGGGGAGAAGTTGGAGTCGGTGGGCTGTGGGAATTCCGCGACAGTATAGAGATGGCGCTTCGGGGGCGGCGGAACCTGAAGAGGTTGGTCGTTGCTGTAGGGCGAGACTACCACCCGTGATAGTCGATGCTGTTAAAGTAGTGGTATCGATAGTATGACTGGTAGCTTGAGAACCTTCGGGAGACTGCCCGCGGTCTTCAAAATGTACGCTTCGACCAACTTGTGACATCTCAGGAGTAGTCCATGCGCGAGTGAGACCGGATTGTTGAGGTGGACGTTCGATGCCAGGGAGTAAAGGTCCGGGATCAAAGCGGGGTTTATAAGCATTAAAACGAGATGATCGGCCTGATGGTACAGTGGACATTCCCGGCTCATCTTTTGCCGGTGGCGCACCACGATAGAGTTCAACGTGGACAAGGTGACCAAGTACTGCTTGTGGAGAGGCTTCTATAGCCGCATCTGCGGCTTCCGCGGACTCGAACGTTATCTTAATCCAGTGCTTCCCACCAGCATATTTCAAGGCCTTTGCTTTTTCCTCCGTAGTCATGGGACGTCTTCGCAGGACCGCAGGATCTCGAAGGTCGGTTTTATATCTTCGTTGATCGAGAGGGGGGTCGCGAGGATAATCTTCGCAAACGTGGCCGGCGATTCTTTCATATTCCCCAATAGCGGCCCATTGATGATCTGGCGTGAAACCTCGTAGTATAACCTCCGTTGGCTCCTTGTGTACAAATCTCGAAGATGGGCCGGCATTACCATCAATCGCTGCTAATGCATTGCTATCTCGAAGATTGTTTTGCGACAAAGAAGGTTGTATGGAGGATTTGCGCTGAGATGGCCCTGTTTCTGATGAAGCCGCAGCTCTTCTTGCGAACGTGGCAGCAAAAATTGCATCTGCAGCTGCCAAAGTCGGATCCTCCTTTTTTAAAGCTGGTGTGCCAGTTCTTGATCGAGATCGTCTCGTTGATTTACCAAATGATCCTGTCTCGGGGACGGTTCTTCGAATCCTCGATACACCTGGATGTCCATCATTTCTATCCGAATCAGAATGATGACTCTCCATTGTTTTGTGTGGACTTGAGAAGCTTACCCAGGGAATAGCATAGCATAAGGTCTTTTGACACCATCTTCACCTACATAACACTCTTCGTCTGGAACATTATGCAATATTAATGGCGGCATTATGTAATTCTAAAGTAAGGGAGAAAGAATGTAAAATGTCTTAGATTGAACTGGTATTCTCTGGAATTCGATTCGTACGGAAGTAGTTGTGATGTTCTTGAATTCTTTGGGATTTTAGGTCTCAAGTGATTTCTACGCGACAAATCAAAAGTTATTCGTTGCTATGGGGGGATAAAACAAGACAAAATTTATGAACGGCAGGGATTAGGGATTCACCACAAATAATCAAAGGTTAGAGAGAAGGAGCCGCAACGCATAGGTCAAGCACAGGTCAACGTCATTCCAACTTTCCGAGCTTCAATATTTCGACGAAGAAGAACAATTATATATTTAACATCAACAATAATCGCCACCAACAATCGAAACTAACTATCAAAATGTTCCGATTCGTAAGTGCAACAAATAATCCGAATATTTTAATTCCTCACTATAGATTAACGGATACTAACATTGTTCATCTATAGCATAAAACTCTCGATGTCGTTACTCTCTTCCACAAGGCAAGCTCTCCAGCTTCCTTGAGAGCTCATACCATTTTGAAGCAAGCATCTGCCAATGCCGCCGCAACTGCTACGGAAGATCAAGCTAGTGATCACTCTGCCCAAACCAATTTTAAAAGACAAGAATTTGAACTGGAAGTCACCGAAGCTGCCCCAACCCCAGATCAACTAAGGAGCATTCTCGAATTTATGGGTGTATCAAAGGTCAGCAGTCTTATTACAGGAGCAAAGAACGAAGTGGATGCTTTCCGATTGATCAAATCCAATGAAGATAGTTTCCAAAGACCTCTGGTATGTTCCATGCTGTTCAATTTTTATTGCATGCCGTGGGTATGATGTTTTGACTAATGGTTTCATAGACTGTGGATTGGAGTAATGGAAGAGCAGTAGCTGGGGATAATGAATCTGAGATATTGAAGATGCTCAATGAACTTCCCAAAAACTAGGCTTTTGCATTGTAAATGATTCCAAAAGTTCCCAATATTATTTAGTCATTTTATTTCACACATTTTAATATGATATGTTGAACTGAATGAATGAATCAATGGATGGATTGATGGGATTGAAGTATGGGTAAAAATAGGTGCTAATTATGATTGGGCTTGAAAAGGTTTGGGGGGTAAAAAAGATGAGGTAGGGGGTAGCAGTCTTACTTACCTACCTATAATGATGGAAAAGAAGTATGTCTGTCTGTCCTCCTTTGAAATTTATTATTCTTTCAGCCTACATTTTCATCATCAAATACAATTCCAAGCAATCTATTGAACCTTTGTACAAGTACTTACTCTCATACTGAAGGTTAGCAAAATCAGAAGTTGAAACTCTGATTATGAGTAATTGTATTTTGTATTGTATTTCATTTCAATATGGCTCCTTCCTTCATCCTATTATAATAAAAGCAGAGCTTGAAATGTATTGATAATATGATATTAAAGGCTACCTACCTACCTAGGTATGAATGACTACCGGTGTCCTATGAGATGGAATAATGAATAATAATAATATTCACTTTGAATTACTTGATGGTGAAGTAGGTCGATTGGTGCAAGTTGTGATATTCGGGTTAGAAAGTGAATTGATATATATCCACAAGTACAGTCAGTATACCCAGCCCAGTCAGTACTTAGCTAGGTACCTACTAACTAACTACCTAGTATCTATAAGCTATCGCTGACTGACTAACCTATTAGCCTTTTTCAATTTTTTATTTTTCTTTCTTGATTCATAAAATCATCATATCTCCTATTTCTCCTCTTTTAAAATCTTCACCTCCCTCTCTCACCTTTTGAGTTTATTACCTAGTCACCTAGTCATCTTCTCACCTTCTCAATTTGTAACCCTCTTACCCTCTCGCCTTTCTTCCTTCCGTCATTCTTTCACCTTTCCCTTACCCAAACTTTTTTCCTTTTCCTTTTCCTTTTCCTTTTCCTCAAAACAAAATCAACATTGTCACAATCAATTATTTACATCTCGTTGCTTTCTATTGTAGCATCAAACGAGTCATCTACTGTCGCACTGTTGCGTTGAGCTTTCATACAAGTTGCTATTGCTGGTAATAGTACTTTACACATCCTTTACACATTCTCAAAACGCTTCAGCAATTCAATAAATAATTACACAGCTACTCTTCAAAAACATACAATCGTCTCGGGTCGACTTTACGAATCGAAAAGGAAATATTCCACGATAGAAACGTGCCGAACCCCTTCTTCTCTATTCAACGTTCGAATTTAGATCGAACCCTCATCCACCACCAGACCGTGGAAATGAATCAACAACCTCCATTGTACCCCGTCGTTCCAGTACATATGAATATGATACAGCACAATTATCAACCACACGCCAACCTGGGAAGTTATATCATGGCTGGGCAGACTTCTCAAGCGCCTGAAACATCACAAGCGCCTCAAACATCCCAAGCACCCGAACCCACTACAACTACTCCTACGATATGGCAGGTTCGAAATCATGTCACTGCGCCTGCGTATATCTCTACCAAGTTTTGCCGCTTTGAAAAACGAGGCGTTGTTGAAAACCAGAGAGTCAACCGCATTTTGCATACTAATGTCAACGCCGATATCCATGCCAAGGTTGCCAGCTTGAGAAAAATATACCCGGAGCTGATTCGCGATGTCAAAAAACCCACCAATTGGGACGATCTTTACTGGCTTTGGGACGCAGCCGATATACAGTTGGAAGGTCCAGAATTCCTCTACTATGTGATGCATCAAATTGGCGATGAAAATGAGCAGCTCGACCGCAATTTCGACTGGAGGAAACAAGAGATCGAGGATTATGCTAAATCATGGGTCATAAGAAATAGGGAATTAGCTTTGAACGCTGTCGCCGGTAGCATGTACAGACTTTTCTGCTCGGATCCTGATGAAATTGACGACTTCGACGACTTCGACGACTTCGATCAAAAATTGAAGCCAATCCTCATCAATACTTTGGAGGCCCATCGTTTGCATTTGTTGCGCGACAATTCTCTCAATTTTGTCCATGCCTCAGTTTCTAATCTACTTCAATCCTGCAGTATGCCTCAAAAGTTGCATCATCAAGCTGCGAACTCTTCTCGTGCCAGAGCTGTTTCCGACAAAGGAGATCATCTAGGACAATCTGGGGAACGAGTTAATCGATCGGCCATGCCGGTCACAACTGGGGGTCAACCCATGGCTACACCGGCAGGTGAAATGAGCCCCGGACCGCATGGTATTGGTTCAACACAAGCTCGATCCAGGTCTATCTTACATGGTGGTAGGAATCTTAGCATGCCATTAACTCTGACGACTCAAAGCCAATCAACACCTGTCAAGCAGGCCGAAAAGAAGGACCTCAACTCAGCTATTCCGAATCAACCGCAGACATACGATCACTTCATGGAGATTCAGCGCAATATGCCCACCGGTCTTGATATTTCACCACATCGTCCCGACAGTCATCGCAACGATAATGGGTTTCGCAACAAACCTAGGCCGAGTGGACATTCGATTGAAACCCCTCGTAATAAAAGAAACCAGTGGACAACGGCACATGGAAATGCCCACCAAAACAAGTTTGTCCATCAATCACATGTCAATCAACAAAATGTCCCCGGTTATACGACAGTCAGCCCCCCTCGAGCCGTTCAGTCCGAACCTATTTACGTCCGTAACTTCCAGCCTGCTTCCAATTCTTTTGGGGATACCTCAAATCAGCCCATGGGCAACGCTGGTTTGGTTGGTTCTCGCATGGAGCTTCCTAACGATGCTCGAAAACTTAAGACTTTTCAACGTTCAGACACCAATCTATCTCTTAATCTAGGTCGAATGGAAGGAGATCCCAAGCTCCAAAAGACAGACGAATTCTTGGTATTTCGCTATGGCGATCCTTCTGTACCAAGAAACTCTTATGGTCGAACTTTGTACTTGAAAGGTCCAGATTTGAACATGTTTCGCACTCATCAGTTAAGTGAATTGATGTCCACAGTTGGAAAAGTTGTGTCAATCAAATACTTGCTCAAACCTCAGAACAATGGGCCAGCGTTTGTAACGTGAGTTACACACTCCTCTCATTAAGGCCTAGGAACTAATCGCGTTGGTAGATTTGATGCTGATGTCGTGGCCCTTGCGATTCAGAGATTTGATGGCTACAAGATGCATGATGGACGATTACTCACAGCAGGATACCCACACGATACTATGAGAGAGCGATCGAATAGTAACTCCAGTTACAACAGCTACCATGGAGACAATCGCGTTCGTTATATGCCCAATGCTGGGCTTGATTGTCGAGCTTATTCAGGCAGAGGCTCGATATCACAACATCGCCCATCAAGATCCCAAAGTGGCCAGGTGCCATTTCAATATCCAAATGGCAATCATATGACTTCAGGCAATATCTCCGAGTTTTCCCCACGCAGATCAAATTCCAAGCCTGTCCATTCATACCCCGCGCCATATGCACCAGTTACGCATCAACAATCACCAAGAGGAGTTGCGATAGGTGCTGTTTTATCGGAAGTTATGCAGCATGAAAGAGGAATTGCACAATTCCAACATCAACAACAACAAAATCAAATGCCTCTCGCCGTAATGAACAACAGAACAAATGCTGCCGGCACTGTCCATCATCGATCATATGGTGGATCCAATAGAGAAACTCATCTTCCAAATTCAAGATATGGGCCTGGTCTCACTATGGCAAATATTCCTAGCCTCCCACGTAATAGAAAGGAGAACTCGCCAATCAAGCAGACGTGAGTCATTACGCAAACTTACACAGAAATTGTTTTCTTCTTGTACAAATCGCTAATGATGAACAAGATATATTGGGGATATGCAATCTACATCTCCCAGGAAGGATTTAAGTAATCATCCGGGCAGCAAACACAAGAAAACATCAACATCCAGACAAAATACGTGGGTCTTAAAGTCCGAGAAAACCTGTAAATTCTTTCCATGCTAACATATCGATAGATCAACCGTTACGGCCCCGATTGTAACCCCTGTCAGATCACTTTCTCAGTCTCAACTGGAAAGATTGGCAGCGGAGAAGGCTGTCGGTCAAACACTAGATGTGGCTTCACCAGAGAATTCTCCCAGTTGCGTAGTAACAAGCTCGACAACAAATCAAGTATTCACCGCAGAACCTGGGGCACTGGATATGGAGATCATCAAACAGATACCAGTGACAGATCCGGTACCTTCAGACTATATCAACAAAGTTTTACCAAAGTCGTCGAGCGAGATAGTAAACGCGAAGGCCTCGGAACCAGTGTCTCAAGGCAAGATCAAGAATTCAAAGAAGAACAAAAAGCAATTCAAATCTACCAGTAAGATAGATATCGACAAGGAGAACATCTTTGTTAGCTCAACTCCTGCTATTATCTCACCGGTCGACTCTGAATGCACAAATCCGACACTCATTAGCGACGACAGATTATCTAGTGGGGACTGGATCAGAAAACCAAGTGTTTCTTCCGTTGAATCGAAGTCTAATGATCACTTGAAGGATGCCATTTTCAAATCACAGGCTGGTAAGAACGAAACCGAAAAGTTGGTTGAGAGAGAAAAGGCCTCAGCAGAGTCCGTGGGAACTGAAATCAAACCCGAATTCATCCCGACCTCCAATATCACGCCGGCTTCAACTCTACCCAATGTATCTGCTGTCAAATCCAACCACAAGAGATCGAAGACTGGCGGGTCTCTTAATGATTCTATGAGCAAGAGCCGTTCAGCATCCGCCAAGGATCTCAAGAAACAGACCCAGTCAAACAATTCTGATAATCACGATTCTTCAACAGCCGCCACTGGATCTATCCGCAAAGCCGAACCCAAGACAGCCAAGTCACAGGAGAAAACCTACCTCGATGGTGACGCTAAATTTTCTGGGCAGCTGGATCAACCAAAGATGGATTCAAACAAGAAAAAGTGTGGCTTGCCCGAGGCCAACCAGGAGAAGGGACAACATACTGTCTCGGGTATTCCCACCAACTCATCTGACTGGCCTGCTCTGGCCATTTCAAAGTCTCCCCCTTCAAGCATTGCTGATGGAAAGCCACCACAATTGCCAGTTCTTCCAGCCCTCAATCTTCGCCGAACTAAAGAACTAATCTTACCGGCATTGCCGCTCAAGCCGCGCCGACCATCGTAAGAATCTCGAGTCTAATCTCCATTCGCCATGCGAGCTGATGCCGTGTAGGAATGATACACTAGGGAGCGATGTTTGGCCATTCGTGAGAAGTTGTAAACGAATGGTTTTACCAGAAAGTACTGGTGGATGATCCACGTAGCATATTCTTTGGATGACATTTTATTCAGACATCTGTATTTTCTTTTTATTCGCTAATCAGACATTATTGGTAGGAGAAGTTGGAAGGGGAATTTATTCATAGTATAATTGTTTCGCATCACTACTACTCACAGATCAAAACAATCTAATACTCATTAGTCAGTAGTTACTCCCATCATGCAAATGTGCTTTTTGCGGCCTCTTTATTTCGATGTCTTCTCCTTTAATTGTATTCTTATTGCTAATTTACCTTTGGGAACATGTTGAATACCTGGACTCGGGTGACATTATAACGTTCTTAACTATAGTCATCACAACCTCGATTCCTAAATATATAGGCTCTAAGTGCCATATATCTCATAAAATCTTCGTACCAAGATTGTATCACAGTTGACTCCTGAGTTGAGCCATTCTATTCTTCTGTTCGTCTAGTTACTTCTAGGCGTTACTTCTCGGCGTTGCTTCTAGGCGTTATTTCTAGGTGTTATTTCTAGGTGTTATTTTTAGGCAAGACTACTAACTATTGTATAGAAATATAATATGAGGAAATATGATATGAAATAATATGTTATTATATGAGATGAGATGATATACCGGTACCAATGGGTTCGGATGGAAAGTTATGGACTTATGGTTGACTAGACTATACTATACTATTGTTGGGGGTTGGAGGGTTCGAAAGTGGAAGGTATGGGATGGGGATGGATGGTATAGGGATGGAATGGGGATGGGGATGAGGGGGGAATGGATAGAAGGGAATGGGGATGGAGATGGGGATGGGGATGGAAGGGATGGGAATGGGAGGAAGGAGAGGAATAGAGGGTATGGGAATGGGAATGAGGGATGGAAGGCATGGGAGGATTAAGGGAATAGAGATGGGAGGGAAAGAATATCCCACTATTGACTATTTGTAGTTTTAGGCTTGTACAAGTAGATAGATTGGGTTTCTGGTGGATTTCTATTAGGTAAGATCACTATCAAAATATGATATACCGGTACCAATAGGTTCGGATAGAAAGTCATGGTAGATAAGACTATTGCTAAAAGTTGGAAGCTAGAAGTTGGAAACTATAGGAATGGAAAGGAAAAGAATATATCACCATTGACTGCTTGCAGCTCTTGGCCTGCAGACAAAATGGGTTTCTGCTGGGTTCCTAGTGACAGACTTCCGCTTCTACGCTGCCTTGAATGCATTGAGGGTATTATTTTGCATGTTGGAATTTGGATTTGAATTTGAATTTGGATTTGGATTTGTAGATTTGGTGGTGTTGGAACTTGGGGGTGTAGTTGGAGCTTACGAATTTTGAGTGTGGCTAAGGATTTGTTGGGATGATATGATGAAGATTCGTGGATGAGGGAGCTGTATTAATATTGATTATCCCAGGCCACCTTTCCTGACTACGTGTAGAGATTCACTATTCTTTACTGAATATTTATATTTTGGCAAATAAATGGCTGGCTGGCTTAATCATGGCATGACCTGTAACCGTATCTGATCTAGAATTTGAAAGATAAAACCTCACCTTGAATCTGCTTTCAATTTCAGGAAGTTTCTCTTACAGAACTACATCAACATCAAGTGGATTATGCAACTTCTATCCCGAAACCTCTATTGTCTTCTCGGGACCCTGGAATCTCGTACAGTGTTTCGGATTCGACTTCATTGTATCTTCGAATCCGATTCAATGTGATTTATGATCAAGTCCATGGGAATTTGCATCACTTCGAACTCTCACTACTTTTCAACTTACACAACCTCCAAATTTAAGACAATATTTCACCCACTTTCCAAATCAACTCGACTCTTATCAGCCTTCCCCGAATTCGAATCTCTACTGTATCAGAAAAGAGCTTTCAGCTAACATCCTCTCAACTAAACGACTTCGCAACCAGGTAATACACTTGTCATACTATCAGAATCATCGAAGATCAACATGGCAGGCAACGGCACAAACAGCGATCAACCTGAACGCGTCCTCGGTCGAACCTTAGCTCAGCATCGCGTAACTAGCATGCAAAAGATTCTGGGTTTCCTGCAGGAATCTGATTATTCCAGGTATAACAAAGCCCAGCTGATGCGTCGATTGATCGCGGTAGAAAACCAAGGACGGATTTCGGTCGAACAACAAGAAGCCATTGAAACTTGGTTGGATAGAGGGTCCACCGGTCTTATATTGGATCACTATCGGCCACGTATTCAACGATCCTCACGGCTACAGGCATCTCGAGTTAAGAAACGCAGAAGAATTATCCAAATCGCAAGGGTGGATTCTGATGATGATGGTGAAGATGAAGAGGAAGATGATGATTTCAGCATAAAGCGCCAAGATCCTCCCGAGCCAAAACTAAAAGAATGTTCTATATGCGCAGAAGAACTCATTTCTGATGACTTTCCACATCAGATTTCCGCTGATTGCATGCATGATCCCACCTGCTGTCACGCATGTCTTTCTCGAAGTATCGGAGCACAGATTGAAAGCAAAGAATGGGATCAGCTTACATGTCCCGAATGCCCCGCCTTTCTTCCTTCGATAACGTGAAGTCCTTTGCCTCGGAGGCTGATTTCATCAGGTATGCTAACATCACATCACCTGACAGTCTCATTATATTCATCAATGCTAATGCTAATATGTGAGATAGATACGACAAAAATTCACTTCTATCCTACTTCCGCAATGATCCCAATTTCACAAATTGTCTAGGCCCTCATTGCAACGACGGTCAGATCCACGACGATGGTGATGACCAGCCAATCATGAAATGTGGATCCTGTGGGTTCAGAACATGCTTCACGCATAAAATGCCCTGGCACACCGGTCTCACCTGCAGCGAATACGATAACCAAGCGAGAGAGAGGCTGCGCCAGGAAAAACAAAGTCAAAGACTTTTGGAGACGGTTACCAAGCGGTGTCCAAATTGTCAAGTTCGCATCGAGAAAAATTATGGCTGCGATCATATGACTTGTGAGTTTATATCCCGCGAATATTTACTAGATATCCAGATAACCGGTAGCTAATAATCACAATCACTAGGTCGTGCGTGCAAGCATGAGTTTTGCTGGCTCTGCTTCGTCGATTATAAATTAATTCGCTCCGCAATGGGAAATGCAGCACATAGGACTACTTGTGCATACTATCCGACGAATCTCCCATGACATCCAGAGCAAGTTCCTGTGACTGCTACTCCAGAGCCAGAAGAGGAACCAGAAGAGGAACCAGAAGAGGAATCAGAAGACGAACCAGACGACGAAACTTTATTCCTCAACAACCACAACCACAACCACAACCAAAACCTTACCCAGAATATCATCACCCTTCCTGCCCTCCCCACGGTGTCGAAATTCGGTGTGTACCACCATTCCGGAGTATTTGCTCCTCAAGATCCTGCTTATCAGGCGTATAACGACAGTCAACTACCCACTCATGTATTGGCTGCTCGAAATCCTCCTTATCAAGCGCTTAATGGGCCTTAAAAATGGGGTTCTGATGTGAATATAATGGCTAGGTCTCAGGAGATCATTGATAGGAGGTTCCCTGGGTTTTTCGAGAGGTAGATTGGGGTGCTGTGCTGTGCTGTTGTTAAGTATGCATGCGTGCATGCAGCGTGCTGATACTAGTACTAGTTAGTGATGCTACACTTCCTGAAGCTGGAGGAGGGATTTATTATTTGAGGTTGGGGTTTTGAGGATTGAGGATTGAGGATTTGATGGGAGAGTTTGAGGTGGGAGTTTATGGCGTTGGGAGCTAGCTTATAACCTAGTGGGGAGTTGATACGGATGTGCTTCTTACACGGGATAGGTATGCAAAGGGATACAGTATGGGCATGGGTAAGGTTATGCAAGCGAAGAGATTTTGGGTACTTACCGTGCTTAAGGTTACTAGAATAGGAGAATAAAAGTATTAACAACAGTACGCGGGATAAGAGCAGACATTTTATATATCATTTTTTTCAATTTGATTTAATTATAATTGGTGAATAACTACTAATACGGTAGGTAAGATTGCATGCTTTCCTGGAATTATTTAGTTGTGGAGGAGTTTCATTATAGTTGTACTCGAGTAGTTCGTGTGCTTTATACTCGAGTATTCTCACATATATCAATCATGGCATGCTATCTTCATCACATAATCACCGTGAGCTGGGAGCTGGGAGCTGGGAGCTGGGAGCTAGGAGTTTACAATATGATGGGCAGGGAATGAATTCCTGGATTAGAAAGGATTATTTAATTTGTAAGTAGATTATTGTGTTTTGGTATAATGAGATGAATGGTTCTAGCGAAAATTGGTATATTATATCATATCGGTAGAGCTTTGCAAATTCTAAACAGCTAATCGGGGGGTTATATTCGTTATAGTACGTTAACCCCTTTAGTTCCGGCGATGAATAAACGGATTGATGGTACAATGATTACCAATTAATTACTCATCAACTTCCAACGTCCAACTGTCAATTAGACGGATCTCGCGGAAGACCGATCGATAGATTGGGTAAAAGAAATACACCATCACATGGTGATATTATCTGTGACGCATGACACACAACGCATTGGGTAATTCGGTGTAGCAAGTCTATCTCCAGCCTAATTCTTGTACCGGTATCTTCGGACAAGAGCCTCAATGTCCTGTATGTAAAAAGGAGCCTGAAACCTGATATTCACAGGAAGAAAAACGTGCATCTTTAACACAATTTTAGAAACAAATTTTCGATAGGATTTCTTGTATCCTCAAGCTCCTTACTCTTCCTCGTGCCTTGCACCAATCGGAAGAAATGCCTACGCAAACTTTGGAGGATGGATATGTAAATGAGGTTAAGCTCAAGGAATTCTTGATAGACCATTTTCCCAAACAAAGCTAGAAGATTTAGGTCAGTCTCTCTCTCTATCGCTTGATATACCATGTCACCCCAGCGGCGTGGAACATCCTTCTGGGACTTTAGACTGATCTTATGATTTAGGTTCGACGAGGGCGATTTTTCGTAGAGACACCGGAGACCCTTACAGTTGTTCGTGTTGCCTAATTGTGATTAATTATGTGATTTAGAAACAAGTACTGACGCCGACTTTTGGTGGTGTTTAAGAGGAAATCAACTCATGCACAAATACAACATAGGATATGGCTGAGCTGAGCCAGCCAGCTGCGCACAATCACTGTCACGATGGCTGTGAAATTTCAAAATCTGCCTTGCGCTACCGATTTTCACCACATTCTACCGTTTGACATCGGATGTTCTTTTTTGTTAGTGGTAAACGAATAAAGTATTGAGATGGGGCTGAATGTTTGTTTGAGGATACTCTGTAGCCACAATGCTATGTCTTAAATTTCTCCATTCTAATTGCCTTCGCGTTCCTTTTCTGGTGCATCAATACTCGTACTTTTTGCTCCATCAATACCCCTCACCCCGTATAACAAGAGATTCAAGCAAAAGTTTGATGAGGTTCTATTAGGATAGTTTGTTGAATAAAATGCATGTATGGTAGAAAAATGATCGATTAGTAATAGCATACCTATCGTATTCCTTGCAATATATGTTTGAGGGTTTCTTATTTTGTTCTTTCGATATATATTTGATTGAAGGATGACGGCCAGTG
Source organism: Sclerotinia borealis F-4128 (assembly GCA_000503235.1). NCBI lineage: Eukaryota > Fungi > Ascomycota > Leotiomycetes > Helotiales > Sclerotiniaceae > Sclerotinia > Sclerotinia borealis. The sequence goes on along the minus strand of KI628695.1, from coordinate 15,214 downwards.
TCCATATCACTTCACAAGAACCTCCGACGGCCGTATTGACATTTGCTTGAACTTGAGGCTTGATACATCGATGTGGCGCGATATCTTAGCCCTCTGTGAAACACTGGTTTTTATTGGATCAATGAAAGCGATGTGAGGTTCGATCTTCTTATATCGTGGTAGCTTCCAGAATTGTAGAATCAGAGACAGTTCGTTCGTTTCCCGACTTTCTTGGAAAAGGGACTGGCTTCAATATGTATTCTTTATCTGCTCTTGCCCGTTGACAATAGAATATCATCTTTGGTTGAGAGCAGGAGCTTTGATTCGATCACTGGAATCGATGAGCAGAAGGTGCTCCATAGTCAAATCCAATAGATCATGGATAAGCTGCGAGCATCTCTCATGCTCGGCAGCTCGTGGAGTTGCTCCACCCAGGTTTTGAATTATTGTCTGACTGTAGCCTCTGGGCCATGATCTGTTTTACCTAAGAGGGTAAAGAATATATCCTCGTCAATCTTGTTACTCCCTGCAAGAGTACCCCGCCAATCTGAAAAGGCAGCAATATCCTCGTTTCCTTTGAGAAGCCAGGTGATAAATTCTAGATTGACACATCCTAAACTCCAGATATCGTAGACACGAGAAACAGGATGCCGTAATATACACTCTGGGGGCTCGTAAGTTGGCGAAGAGAACACGTCGGAATGCGAATCTTGCGATTTTGAATCATTGCTGTGAAACTTCGCTAAGCCAAAATCCGCAAGCTTCAGGATATCTCTTGGGTCATCCGCTTCAGGACCTCTTCGAACCAAAGTATATTCTCGGGCTTGATATCGCCATGTCGGTCAAGTATTTCTTCGCATTTCCGCACGCTTAAGTGGCATCCTTATGCTTTTGCAAGTTTCTGGCTACATTAATATCGGGTGGAACCGCGACGCTGAATTCATGTACGCAAAATAATGCATTGACGAGGCCAGCCATCTGTTTTAAGGACCACACAAACGTTTGTTCGTCGAAGGCAAGCATCGATCGTTTCTCCCAGTACGTTCGTAAATTAGCGTGCGTATAGGGAAATAAGAGATGATATGCTTCCTTATGTCGATAAGTGACTAACAATCTTATGAGGTAATAATGTGGCTTTTTGGAGCCGAGAGTGGTCAAAAAATCAACCTCGCGGAATTCGGTCTCCTCGGATGAGAATAGTTTTTTCACAGCCACTAAAGGCTCTTTTCCTTATACTAAGTCAGTCTCCTGTACACACCCGAAATTATCATTGGTCTAGCTACCTTTGCATAATTGTTACTCCAAAAGTCATGATGAGAATGGTGAATATACACTGGATATACTTCACAATATGCTCCTTGCTTTAGTCTTGTTATTGCAGCGTCCTCCCCGAAAGAGATAAAGGGTAAAACTTCGTTTTCATGAAGTTCGATAAGTTTTTTGTTTTTGAACACAGGCGCTGTCATCCACCATTGCTTCCCGTAAAACTATTCCATCCGTTCCCCATCCCAACTGCCAAGACCTTGTATGAACCTACCACATGATGTCCGTAAGGAAGTAGTGATTTCATCATACTTCAAGGGAAGATCCTTGTCCAAGATTTGAGTCATCCAGGAATTGGCGAACATCCGCACCTCTCTTCATATATGCCAAGGTCCCATATATCTTTTTGACACTTTTGTAAACTTCTTCTGCTGCGAGAGTTGTAGCAGTGTAATCTGGTATCAAAGGATCGTTGTGACATAGATCGTTCGCGATCGTCTCAACGGTGAGCAACTTGTCTTGCCGACACTTTGGCACAAAATATATGGTTGACTGCTTGTCAGCTGTTTTTCGGCATTGACGTAATTGATCGCGCAAAGACGCTTGAAGCCTGATTAACTCTGTGTTGCTGGTAAGACACAATGAATTCTGGGATGCATCGTGACTGTCAGATGATACTGAACTGCTTTGCGGGCTTTCTGTCAGCGACAAAGTAGAACTTCCTCCCTATGGCAGCTGCACTATCCCATTTAGTAGATAGAGATCAGTTGCAGACCTAACTGTTATTTTGAGAAGCGTAGATCGAGCAACGGCAGCTCTTCGAGAGGTATGGGTGTGCACTCGAGAAACTGATTGTTTATTTCTGGAATCTGGACGAATATCATCGTCACCCGTGTCACAAAGAATTGGTTCATGAACTTTATTCTAATCAAATTCATCAATAAGATGACAGTTGTTGAAAGAAAAATCTCCTTCGCTTACCAGACTTTGGAGTTGTGCTCCTTGCCGCCGCCCTACCATTGTTTATTCTAGCTGCCCTGATTGTCCCCCATTTTTCGAGCTGCGAAAGATACCACAAGTCAAATTTTGAAATATTGTCATGAGGACAAACATTCGAAAATCCACAAAAATCTGTGGCATCTTACCGCATGTTGATGGGATAAATTTTATGTTATAACTTGATGATGGGAGAAGTTCTCGAACTGTAATTTTCATCCAATTCAGTTGACGCGAAAATACAAGCTTTACAAGACAACGCATATGTTTGCGGGCATGGAATGATCTGTATGGGGATACGGAGAGCTAGATTCCAAACTCGAGAGAGGTTTGCGGGATCTATTGTTCCGAGACCAGTATCAAATGGACCTGCATGCGTCTCCACGTAGCACTGAAGCGTGTCGATATCAAGAAAGAGAGCATCAATCTCCCCATTTAAAAGAATCCTCGAAAAAGATCGCGATTGGCATGATATTGGTTGAGAGTTGAGAGTTGAGAGTTGAGAATGGCTTGACGGAAAGGGATTGCGGGTCGATACGGTAGAAGTGACTGGCTTGTAGAATTGAACCCACATTCTGAAAGTTGAAGTTGACATTGACGTTTGAAAATCGGGAATTCTTGTTGTGAGCGTCGAGCGTCGTCTTCGAAGGGGAGGTTAGGTTGGCTTGGATATTCTATGAAAGTAGAAAAGAGAATCGAAAAGAGAAAGCCAGGATTTGAGAAAAGTAAAACTGCTGAAATAGGTGCGACTGACAATATATTTTTTGTGGTGATGACTAAAACTATTTAGCTGCGTCTTGGATTGGAAGAAACTCTATCTCATAATTTTATTGGAGAAAAGATATAATGTACAGGCTACAAAGTTATAGTCTGAACTAATGAATCACGTAGTAAGAAAGGACTTCTACCGCCTTGGATTTCACTAGGATTCATCGAAGCTGAGATAGAAATGAAACTCCGTCCGTAGAAGGTAATAAATCTAATGGCCATTTTGGCAAGTTTATACTCGAGAAAGGCAGGTCTGTTACTACTCATCCCTGGAAAGAATCATAGCCTTCGCCATAACTCCTCCAAGCCGAACTTCCTCCTAATAACTATCAAGAATATCCAGCTCCGCCGTAGATCTCCCATTCATAAACTCCACAAATTCCGAATCTATTCCAAGTCAGTAGTTTTCTTCCTCAATACATAACCCCCCTCACATCTCACATGGGATGACAAAAATACTCACAACTAATCTTCTCCTCCGCATCCACCGACTTCATAATCACATTATCAATCTCCGCATCACTAATCGTCTCACCTAGATTTCCCAAAATCTGCCTCAACTGAGCTGACGTGACCGAACTTTTCAACGAGTGATCAAATTCCCTCCACGCAGACTTCCACTCTTCTTCTGGATCGTCAAGCTCACTTGACACAGGAATCGGCGCCGAGTCTGCCCTTGAGTCATTTTCACCGAGCGTTGAATCCTCTTCCTTTTGTCTCGTTCGACCAGTCATCATGGCAATGAATTCTAAACGCATTCAGTGAGTATCTATCGACGCGTAATCGAATCAACAGCATGGAGCATGGAATAATAATCATACCATCAAAATTTATAGTGCCGTCGTTATCGAGGTCAACTTCTTTGATGATCTGTGCAAGTTCTTCTTCACTTGGATTTTGCCCGGACTGTTTCATCACGCGGCCAAATTCTTCGATTGTGATGTTACCTGTAGAGACTTGATTAGCTGTGAGAATATTGTTGTCATTTTCGCATAACTCGCCTCCTTTATCCGTGTCCTGTTCGTCATATTAGCTTACAACTTTGCAAATGTGACTTCTCGTCACTGGTATAGACTTACGTATGCATCGAATGCTTCTTTGAGGATAATAACTTCCTCATTCGAAAGTGGTTTGGCCTAAATTAAGATTAATACTCGATCAGCAAAATAGTGGGGGCATATTTTGGCTCTACGTACCATGATGGGGAATAAGTTTTGGTAGAGAAATTGCGTATGTAGTAGAAGAGGTAAAAGATGGATTGAACTGTTTTCGTCAAGAAGAGGTTGGAGAATTCAAGGGGGTTTTGAGTGGTGTTGGGACGAGGCCCACTCAAGTGGCCCCTGTGTCGATCATACACACGTGACCTCCGATCGAGTTTGAGAGATGGATGAGATGCCCGCTAGTTGTTTCCTGTGCATATGAAGGCTATATATAGTTGTAAATGGAAATACGGCTCCCAAAAGAAGAATAAGAAATGGTGGTTGAGATCACACATACAGGTGCCCATTACCTTTGTTCAGAAATAAAACCAACCAGCAATAATTTATTGTACACATCTAAATACTTAATCTAGACAAACTTGCTGTCTTTGCTTACATACAAGTCAACATATTCATCCACTGCCATTGCTTCGAGTCTTTTGGAGTCATTGCCTAGGTCTACCAATTCCTTGACCTTGGCCTCATTATAATGTGGACCCAAGTGTCTCTTGTACTTGGCCAAGATCTCGGGCTTCGCTTCCTCTCTTCTCAATTTGTGACCCAATGGAGCATCGACAACAACCTCTTCCAAAACTTGTCCATCGTTCAAGGTGACGGTCAATGCGTTTGGAATTGTTCGCTTGTTCTCATTGTGGTAATCCTTGGTGAATTGCGGATCTTCAACACAAGCAATCTTTTGTCGGAGTGATTCAACCAAAGGAGAAGTGGCTGCCTCGCCGCCATCTGTGTAGTCTGTAGCCTCAAGGCGTCCAAAAACGAGCATGACTGCAGTCATATATTGAATGCAGTGATCACGATCCGCGAAGTTGTCCATTGGTTTAAATTGTTTGTCGATGATACGAACGCAAGCTTCATGTGTTCTGCAGGTAATCTCCTTAATATCAGCGGCAGACTTTCCTTGGTCTACCAATTGTTGACGAATACGCTTGGCGGCTTCGATGGCGGTTTGAGAGTGGAACTCGGCTGAAAGAGATTAGAAGAGATAATAGCATCGCATAGAAAGAGGAGACATACCTGGATATGATACCTTGAACAAAACGTTCTCCATAACATAGCTACCATATGGGCGCTGGAATTCGAATTTCTTTCCTTTGAAGAGAACATCATAGAAACCCCACTCAGGAGCGGACAAAACTGTAGGAACACCAGGCTCACCCTTCATAACCTTCAAGACCAAGTTTACGGCACGCTGGCAAGCATCACCAGCAGCCCACGATTTTCTTGACATGGTGTTTGGAGAGTGTCTGTATGTTCTTAAACTCTGCCCATCAACCCAAGCTTGCGAAACTGCATCTGCAGTTTGCTTCTCGCTCAAACCCAACATTTTGGAGACGACAGCAGCACTAGCAACTTTGACAAGTACAACGTGATCTAAACCGACTTTGTTGTAAGAATTCAAGAGTGCCAGACAGCCCTGGATCTCATGTGCTTTAATCATAGCTTCCAAAACCTCTTTTATGGTTATAATTTTGCCATTGCCGAGATTTCCTCCAGCTCTGTTTGTTCGAGAAATCCAGTCTGCCACCGCGAGAATTGCTCCTAAGTTATCGGAAGGATGGCCCCATTCTGCGGCCAGCCAGCAATCATTATAATCGAGCCATCTAATCATGGCACCGATATTAAATGCACCATTCACAGGGTCGAGCTGAAATGGTGTACCGGGAACCTTTGTGCCATTGGGAACAATAGTGCCTTCGACAATCGGACCCAATAATTTGGTACATTCTTTGAATCGTAAACCTTCGAGGCCGCATCCTAAAGTGTCGAGAAAAACAAATCGAGCTGTGTCAAACTGACAGAATCAATTAGCAGAGTAGTCAATGTTATTCGTGCAAAAGCTCACCGCGAGATCAGAGTCAATTGGAGTGTTGTGAACATAGCTGGCGATATCTTTGATCTCAGGATCATATTCTCGAGCTTGTGGTGGTGGCGGGGCCCCAGATTGTAGAGGCGACATGGTTGAGAATTGTTTGAAGGATGAAGTTGTTCTTGTTGAAGCTCCGAAGTTTGCTCGAGTTCTCAATGAAAGTGGGATTCTGAGGCTTCTTGATTGGGCTGGTAATCGGAAAGTTCTTGATGCCGTGCGAACACTACGATTAATTGTCGACATAGTTTTTTTCTTCTTTAAATCAATGAGGATAATTTTATGTTCACATCGACAGATCAAAAAGAACAATTGAAGAGTTCGTTTTCAAGGGAATTAATTGGTGAGTTGTTGAATTTCTTTACCGGTAGATACCTAGGCACAACTGCATTCCATTTCCACTTACTCTTTCCAACTTCCCCAGTGATCTACAAGACCCCTCCAGTTGCCTCGGTTAAGGGCGGTTCAAACCATTGTCGGAGACGGAAGATGTGGATTGAGCGTGAATTTATCAATTATGACTACGTACATCCTGATTATTAGAGTGATTTTATCCATACTCTATTCCCACATCACCTCCTCTCCACCTTCAACCTTCTTCCTCCCTTTCCTGATAAAACAATTTCACTGCTTAGATCATCGTAGACTGAAATGGGTTGTCAAGGTAGTTCCATTTAACGATAGAACAAACACAGATGAGAGATTATTACATAGAGTGCTAATTATAAAGTAAGAGCTACTTTGGTTATAAAGTTCTATACTTTCTCGTTCTTTTATTCATTCATTTGTATAGAAATAGATTCTATGAAAATCATCTTTGGTACGGAATAAGTACTGAATAGTATAGATCTGGTCTATCTTTTGGTTATTATATTCCGGTTAAAATGAATATAAATGAAACGAGTTGAAGATCTTATAAAGTTTTATAAAGAGTATAGAATATATAATAAATGAAATAAAAAAGCCTTTAATTAATCTATATTTTTTGATTTATCTTTTATTCTATTATTAAAAAAAAATAACAAAAATAAAAAAGAAATAAGAATCGTGAATATTTAATTCACTTTGATACCAAAAAACACCATGAAATCTATACCTCACTATAATTTAGCAGAATCTGGCTTTTTGTATCTTAAGATATTATCATTGAGTTCACGGAAAATTTCATGGGAAAGCCAGGATTCAAGGATGGAACTTTGCAATTAAAGTAGCCCTAAAACCTTGGCAAGTTAACAAACAAGCACTTTAGCACTACAGCTAATATGTAGAGAAAAGAAAAGTATGTACAAATTATTGCATGCCCTGCTGTAGTATCCCTTTCGTTTGCCCTCCCCTTCATGAAGCCCGTTCTACATAGGCAATTTTTTTCTGTTGTTTCTTGGTTATATCATATCCATCCATCCACCCACCCCCACATGAATCGTTAGAAGTCGTAAGAAAGTTTCCGGGTGATGACTGCTCCATTACTCCTCAGAATTATCACATACGTCATCATCGTTGTCTGAAGGATCGGGAGTATCATCAGGCAGTCAGCTGTAAAACCAGTATTGAGCAGCGTATTGAACACTCTCAACACCAGCGACCCTGCAAGGATTGATTGCGTTACCACCAGCTGTCTCGACACGGTAGACTTGCTTCAGACCAACGGATGTGTAAGTGGGTTTGGCATCCAACGACAACCAGTCAACGGCGCCAGTATCAGCAGGTCCTGGGCTAGAATTGACGGGAGCGACGATACCACCAGTCTTAGCAGCGTACAGGATCTTTGAGACAGATGAGAGGTCGAATGTTGGAGTTCCACTGGCATCGAAGAAGTGCTTGCCTAGAGCATTGAGGCCCATGAAGCGAGCGCTACTGGAAGAGGGAAGACTGGTATAGACAGCGATACCTGGGAAGGTGTTGAATGCAGTACCAGAGCACTTGGCGTATTCGGTAGCATCGTAGAGGGATGCGACGGCACCGATAGCTACTGGAGTAGCACCAACAGCGGAGCAGGTGTAATTTTGGATACCACGACCGAGAGCAACATAGACGAGAGGGCCACTTGGTTTTGGGAGCTCAGAAGCACCTGATAATAAAGATCGTTAGCTTGAACTTTTTGGCACTGTAGTGGGAGAGACTTGAAGAGATGAGAGCGCACCTCCATTGACAGGTAGTGATGGTGTTGCACAACTATGATTACCTAATGGGAGGGCCGGTACGGTGTTGACTGGAACAGCTGCAACGGCCGAAGCCAAGAGGATGACGAGACTGCTGATAGAATGCATGATGTCGTTGATGTTGAAGTTGTGATTGTAGAACTTGAGATTTCGGTCTTGTGGGAAGTAGTGATTGACACAAATGTGAAGAGGTGGGTGGGCCCAAATTTCAAGACCGGGAAGGTTCAAGATTATAAATGTTTTTAAATCTGGAAGTGAATCTGCCGTAGAGAGACTGTATGTACTTCTGAAGGTTTTGAATTGCCGTACTGGCACGTGTATCGAGATTGAAGATCAGATGAACTTTCTTGAAGGAGGGTGAGGATGAGGATGAAGTCAAAGTTGTAATTGAAGTTGAAGTTGAAGTTGAAGTTGAAGCTGTTGATCAATTACCATAAATGAAGGGAGAACAAACTTATCTTATAGACATCGAGGTGAGTTGACTCCATCGAGAACATCAGACAAATAAAAATGGGAGCCATAAATAAAACCCTGGTAGATTAACCCGGACCCTGAAGACACTAGTTCGACGCGGAGGGAAGTTATCACTGATTAGGAACTTTGTACACTGATACAGATAAATGTGGATTTCTTCATTGTGATCACTGTACTGTACCATCCCACTTGACTTGCAGACAATGGCTTTTTCTGACCATCTTTGCTGTGGTATGTACGAAGTTCATACCTAGTAGTTTATGCATTTATTTGGACCAAGATTTCAAGCATTGAATCCTCGATCTTACATCTTATCCTACCTTCTGCATGCATACATACCATTGTCGAAGAGGGGGTGCACAGAGATTCGGATGGTAGTCTGGAAGTGTATGGGTAACAGAAGTCCAAGGATCGTTGTTGGTGTACGAAGCGAATTGTGTCATGGCAACACGAAGGTTAAAGGTTGTTGAAGGAAAAGAGAAAGAAAAAAAGTCGAGAATAGAACTGTTTCTATGCGCTAAGACGGATTCAGCTGATTTAAAAGCTAGCTAGGTAGGTTGAGCTAATCCACTGTGATATACTGAGTACCCTACCATAATAGCGTTGCCGAATGGTGCACGTACACAACACCACCTCCAGTACCAAAAATACCTATATTGCGTGCACCCATTTAGAGCTTCATCTAATTCATTCTTGACCATACAAAACTTGTCACCTCTGGTTGAGACTATAGTTCGTTGTTCGTATCGCATACCTTTTTTTTAGCTGTCAATTGATCCATTATCATCTCTATCTTCGTTGGTCTATCTTCACCTCGGTGGTACGCATAAGATGAAAAACTATACCTCCGTATGTACCTAGTTGTACCACGGTAAGATTGTACGAAGGGAAATAACCTCATTTATTGAAGTGTTACATTGCTACAATGCTACACTGTCTGAATAGGCAGGTATCATACGGTACTGTATCTACGAGTAGGCACTAAGAAAACTTCTTCTCGAAATAATCTTCAATCCCACATCGGAAAATTACTATTCCTATTTACGCCTCACGTCACCCGTAACTAACTTCGTACCTTACTTTCCCTAACGAAAATTACCCGAGCGGTTAGTTCATTTAAACCTAAACGAACCATTGTAGCCCTGCGAATATGAAATCTTATCTTTGCTGGCATGGCATTGATCACTACCGGTCTGACAGGGCCTTCTCCCTCATGACAGATTTGCTATGGATTAAAGAATTTCTGACCGATCTTCAGCAACTGAGGAGGGGAGTGGTTCGCCGAAATGGTAATAAATCTATCTGGCACGGTAAGTTATCGCGAACCGACTCAAAGAAAACCGCCTTATGTTTGATCGCTAAATGATGAGACGAACGGGTGGATGCTTGAGGAGAAGGTTGGAGTCGGTGCATGGCCGATGCCTCCAAGAATATCAAACTGTGATTGTCGTAGGATTCAGACGAAACAATTATCACAATCAGCCCGAGAAACAAGAAACAAAAAAGACAAACTCCTTCTAATCCTCAAATCTAATTTTCTTGTTATCCCTTTGTTATTCCTCCTGAGCATTGACAATTCGCCATGTGTTAGAAACGTGGAGGTAGATTTACACTGTTTCGAGGGGTCATTTGGATGCTTGGCCTTTCTTACAATGAACAAGAATTTCTGATCCTGGGGTAGTCTTTCTATCACTATTCTTTTGGATCCATAATAACACGGAGTAAGTTGCTCTCAACGGAATTAACGATGTCTCTATATAGCTCCAAGGAACCGGGTTTCTTCACAATATCGAATTCCCTTGTTTATAGGTTCCATTCTCTAAGATTCAGCGACGCCAACCTTTTAGCATCCCGCATCCAGCTCTATTCCCGTGACAAGTTTTGCCTACCATTTTTCTATACCTTGCAGAGAGCTCCCTCTTGCCTCAATGGGCAACTAATGATCACTAATTAAGCATTTTCATTCATCCACATTGGTCAGTCACCGTAAGACAGCCGAAATGCTAGCTAAATGTTCCCGAAATAGAAATCACACGTCTGCCGAGTCATTTGCTATTTTCGGTACAATTAGCTCAATTGGCGTGACAATTGTCTGCATGTGACCTAATTTTTAAAGCGGAAGTCTATATGTAGATCTTTCTACGACGTCGTAGATTTTTGATCTTGTGTTCATGCGGTCTACATGTCCATTAATACCATATTCCCCTCGTTTAACCGTTCAATCTCTCCCCTTACATACGATATTCTCCTGCCGAATTCCGGATTGGTGACTTGGACGTCTGATCAATCAATTACATTCCAAAATTCGGTGAACAAGACATGTGGGTCTCGGCGGATCATGAAGATAGAGTTATTAATAGTCCGATTGCGGGTCCGGGAGAATTAAGCATAATTGTTTTCTGGGGTGTTAAACGCCCAGGGAGCCCCGCTTGGCATCATAAGAATGGATGTATTGGGTATCTGACAAAGTCCGGCGATGTGGGAACGGGAAAACGCGTCTGATATCGGGTGGTTTTGCCATTGTTGGTGAGTCGGGTCGATTAAGTGGCTGGAAATTATCTGACCCGCTTCTTGTAGGCGATGGGAACTTACCGGAAGATACATTTTGACAGCGGCTGATTCGGAAGCTGTATACCAATCAAACGTTAGTATCAACGTCTGAAATCACGAGTATATTACGAAAATATACAAAATGGCGGGGCAGATATAAGCCCTACTATACGCGATTGTCATGATGTCGAAATCTATCCCTGCAATAGTATAGACCGAGACCACTTAGAAGAGTAAACTTCTCATCAAAGGGTAAATTCAAAAGCTCGAGTGTACCAGTAGCTCTACTATTCGAAGACTTTGATCTGTTTTCAGCCTGTTCGATAGGCCATCACCCACCGCTATCACGGGGCTTGTACGGGTGCTAGTAGGAACTAGATAAGATGTATGATATTCAACAAGGAAAGAAGGAGGCACACAGAGCGATATTAACTATATAGTAAATAGATGTTGAAGGCATTTATTCAAACTAACTAAAAATAGATAATGTATATATAACAGATGTAAATGAGTATAGATAAATATAAATAGGTACAAATAGGTATAGATAGTTATATATAATAAACCTGTAATAATATTCTTTCTTTTCAAATATTATTTATTCTCAAACAAATGTATAATATAATAAACAATATAGAATCTTTGATTTTTTATAACAAATTTCTATAAATTCTATTAAATTATTTTAATTATATATTTTAATTATTAGTTCTTTCATTTTATTTATTATTCATTATCAAAATTATAATTGTTGAAAGTTATTATATAAATATAATTATTAAATCAAATACATTTTTTTCAGATTTGTATTATTAATTTATAATTTTCTTTCTTTAGAAAAATAATATAATCTAGGTTTATTAGATAACGTGGTTTATCATGACCCTGCGCATATCAGGACCCTGCGCACTTTTTCACCATTCAACTACTTTTCAATTCAACACGCGATTAATCAACAACCAACCATGAATAATCCTT